>JAYKKT010000041.1:762500-955000 GCA_036023115.1 Brasenia schreberi
TCGAAATGATACAGAAACTGGAATCATGGTTGAAATTTTTTCAAAATGTTTCGGCAACATTTTGATCAGGTGTATCATTTTAATTGTTAATTATTTTCAAAATGTTTTGTGTACTTGGAAGGTTCCTTGGTTTGAGTTCGAATGGAAGACTTTAGTGCAAGTAATTTACCATTTTGTTGTCGGTAAAGAGGCATTAGGATATCAAGGTATTCATTGAAACTTTGGTTTTGGGGATATAAATGAGGAAGGTATGGAGATTTTAAATTTTATTTTAGCATTTATCTCTTTATAGTCAATTCAATCTTAAACAAACGAGATGAATATTTAATTACTTATAAGAGTGACTTATCACAAACACAAATTGATTACTTTATTTGTAAAAAAAAGATAGCGTGTTATAAAGGTTGTAAGGTAGTTCTAGGAGAAAGCTTAACCACCCAACATCTACATTTAGTTATGGATTTACAAATAAAAAATGGTCAAAGAAGAAAAGGGTGCATTGAGCTATTCAGTCTAAATGGTGGAACCTCAAAAGCAAGAAAAAAGATATATTTAAACAGAAAGTCTTTCAAGGAGATGCTTAGAATTATGTTGGTATACCTTGTGATATGTGGAACAATATGGCTATACATATTAGGAAAGTGGTGAAATATGTGTTAGGTGAATCTAAGGAAGGTGAACCGGCATAAAAAGAATCTTAGTGGTGGAGTGTAGTAGTGCACAAAAATAGGGCATGTTACAAATTAAATTATGCTTATAAGAAAGCAGAGAAGGAAGTGAAAAAGGCTGTTAGTTAAGCAAAAGTTAAAATTTGGGAGGATTTATATAAAAAAACTCAATTCAAAAGAGGGTGAAAGAGATATTTTTATGATAGTTAGGGTTAGAGATAAGAAAACTAAAGATCTTAATTATGTTAGATGCATCAAAGACGAGAATGAAAAAATTCTAGTGGCAAATGATGATATAAGAAATAGATGAAAAAACTACTTTTATAAGCTTTTTAATGAAAATAAAGATGTAAATATTATCTTAGGATAGTTAGTCAAATAAGAAAAGTATATAAACCACAATTTCTATCGACGTATTAAAAATAATGAAGTTAAAGAGGATCTTAAACATATGAAGGGTGGTAAATCTGTAGGACTAGACAATATTCCTATGAAAGTTTGGAAAATCGTAGGAGAAACAAGAATCACTTGGCTCACAAGGCTATTTAATGAAATATGGAGAAACCAAAAGATGCTTAAGGAATGGAGAGCGAGTACACTTATACGCATATATAAGAACAAGGGAGGCATTCAGAATTGTGTGAAATATCGGGGTATCAAGTTAAAGCGATTCACCTTTTGAGACGTCTTATGAAACATTTTAGAGCAAAAAAGAAAGCCCTTCACTTGATATTTATTGATCTAGAAAAAACTTATGATAGGGTATCGAGGGAGGTTCTTTGGAGAGCCTGGGAAGAAGGCGGTATCTCATTGATATACATAAACCTTATAAGAGACATGTATGTTGGTACATAAACATGTGTAAGGATTCATGAAGGAATAACAAACTTCCTTGAAGTTAATATTGGGTTACATCAATGATCAACTTTAAGTCCATACTTATTTATAATGTTGATGGTATATGTTATTTACATATGACATTGTGTTAGTGGAGGATTGTAAGGAAAAAGTTAATAGAAAATTTTTGACTTATTAGAACAAAGACAGAATATATAGAATGTAAGTTTGATCATTTGGTTATTTCGGAGGACATGGAAGTTAAAATGGACAAACATTGCATCCCTCAAAAGAAAAGTTTTAAATACCTAAGGTCAATTTTTCAATGTGATGGAAGAATTGATGGAGATGTTACGCATAAAATTATTGTTGGTTGGTTAAAATGGAGAGGAGCATCAAGTATTCTTTGTGATAAGAAGATACCTTTAAAGTTGAAAGGTAAATATTATATAGCAGCTATTAGACCTGTCATGTTTCATGGTTATGAGTGTTGGGCAGTTAATCATCAACATGTACAAAAGATGTTTGTGACATAAATGAAGATGTTGAGATGGATGAGTGGTCATATAAGAAAAGACCTTATACATAATGAGGTCATTAAAAATAAATTATGTTTGACACCAATAGAGAGGTAGAGGATTACCACAAAAGTGGTTGGAACATGGAAAGAAGATCAAAAGAACCTATAAGAATGTATGAAAAACTAGATTTTGAAAGTATTAAGAGGTAGAGGACAACCACAAAAGTGTTGGAAAGAAACAATAAAGAATGATCTAGCTTATTGTGAGTTAAGTGCTAACATGAAACTTGATAGAGCTCTGTGGAAACAAAGAATCCATGTAGTTGATCCCATCTAGTATGGGAAAAGGCTTAGTTGTTGTTGTTGTATCTCTCTCTCTCTCTCTCTCTCTCTCTCTCTCTCTCTCTCTCTATATATATATATATATATATATATATATATATAGAGCAACTGCTTTTCAAATAGCGGCTTTCAAGCTAAATACTTATTCTGAATTGGGCCATTTGTTTCCATGTAGAATGCCTACATGTATTTGTTTTAGCTGTTTTTGTGATGCTTTACGAATGAACGGCCTAGGAGAGGTGGACCAATGAACTTCTTGATTAGGAAGTCATTCATGGATGCATTTTTGGCGTCCATTTAGTCCATTTCCCATCGTTTCACAACTACAAGAACAACCGAATTGCAAACAAATAACCATTCAAGCTGTAATGGAAATGTTTCATGCTAATCTGATCCCTATTCATACCAATAGCCTTTGTATCTGGAAGTAGCATCATTCTTTATTTAATCTAAACATGACCAGAAGAGTTCGTGTCGTTGCCCAGCCAATGTGAACATGAAATCCCAACCGACAAAGAAACGACACGATTTGAAGCACCACATGAATGAATGATTGCTGGTAGTTCTACACAACTGTCTCGTACGAGACCCGAGGAGTTTTGTTTCGTGTCCATTTTGAAGTAACAAAACAAAGAGAGATGCTTGGGTTGAACTGACCTTTTTCTTTTGGGTTGGCAAGATGGGTTTCGAGAGGATCTTAACTGAGACACCGTAAGATTGACCTGATCTGTTGATATCTACATGAAATTGCTCCCCTACCCAGCATCATCCTTACTAACTCATCTTATGCCACTCTTACCTCTCATTGAACTCCTTGTACTTCATTTACCCTCTAAATTAGTATCTGCACTGGATTGCAACCCTTTTATGATAACACGTGAAGAAGCCCATGCACTGGACTGAATATATGTATATATATTATATAAAGTTCATATATTTGAGCTTGTAATCTCATATACATGTAAAATCTTGACTGCAGTTCCAAATAATTTCATTGTATAATATTCTGTATTTTGCCAAACCCTAATATAAGTGGAACCGTGGTTCATAACTGCACCTAACCAAAATCGTCGGTTTGGTTTTGACTATGACATGGTTTGGTTTGACTCTCTAAAAACGAAGAACTAGGGATATTGATTTGGTTCAAGGTTGAGGCTAGAACCAAAGCAAATCAAACCATGAACACCCTTGGCTACTAACAGCCAGAGTTCAGTTCATATGGCTCGTTTTACTGGCACTAAGTACATGGCTCTGTCATTATATCGAAGCAAAATAAAAGCTTGATGTAATGTGCTGAGCCTTGTGCCTCCTACAAACTGGAGGATAGTGAGTCTCACTGTAAGTCCGGGTTTTTCTTCTTTTTCTCTTTTAAAAAAACCTTATTATATTAGTTTACTACCAAAATTGCTTTTCTCTGTCAAGTGAAAGCGACTAGTGAAGCCCACTTGCTGATGAAATCTCTCTCTCTTTTTCAAATAAAATGCCGCTTCCTTGCATCTTTTGTTCTCTTCCATGCCAGCTTTTCGGGAAACCTGACTCCACGTAATCTCACAGTGTACGATCTCTTTGACCTATTTTGGCCTTGGTTTTTCTCGAATTTGATAAACTCGCACTCATGGAAACTGGTGAATGAGCAAAGATCAATCCTGCATGTTCAGAAATGGGCCACGCAATCGTAGAGCAATGATATAGCAGAAGCTCACACCTACAATTTGGCACATGTGAGAGAGATCCTTTTGCAAAATCAAAGATCCCGAGGGTACCAAAGCTCATTCATCTTCTTCATTTCCATGCCTCGCTCCCCACACCAACTTGGTTTATTCAACCTCCAGTAGAAGAGGTTCATCGAACTCCTTGAAACGCGAGTCATCAATATCTCACAATGACAACCCTTCCACGTCTCATGGATTTGAGCTTCTCTTGTCATGCCCTGTCTCTGTCTCTCTCTTGCCTGCGCTTCACACGCACCTTGCTTATCTGAGTGCAGTGGACTTGAACTCTATAACGGTAGTTTCATGTCTTTTACAAACTCGCTTGTGCTTGAAATGCTATAATTCATGCATGGAATAAACTACTCATTTGTTCTTTATTCAACTTACAGATGAACTTTTATATGATGGAAAAAGTAATACTGTTAATTTTAAAGCCTTCTGAAATCTGACTTATTTATCTAAAACAGACATGCCAATAATTGACTCCAATGATTGCGGTTATAAACATTACCTACAATCTCCATCACATCGTTTTGTTTGATTTTATTTTTTTCAAAAAATCTCTCTCTCTCTCTCTCTCTCTCTCTCTCTCTCTATATATATATATATATATATATATATATATATATATATATATAGGATTAGTCCAACTTTTGGTTTGTTTTGAGCGCCTTTTCACTTATTTAATCCTTTAAGCATGAGCCGTCCGGTTTCACGTTAGATTTGACAGAAAAGAGAAATATAGACCTTGAATAATATGCTCAAGAAGATATATACGTAGTAAATGTATAATGTTTTTTTGTGTATAACCTTACATAAATCTGACAGGTATGACCAATAATTGATATTTGAACTTAAAAAAGTAAAAATTACTTTTTAACTTTGAGTTTACATTTAATGTGTATTAAATATATTTTATTTTATTACTTTAACTGTTCATCTCAAAGATTTGATAATGAATTATGCAAGATTATGTGCTGAAGGATATTATGTATATATATATATAAAAGATAGAGAAAGGGGGTTGCTGTTGATATTTGTGATCCTTGACATCAATATCTGTGGAATTTCTTACTGGTGGGTAGGTATGACTTCTCTCTGTTTACCCGATGGGGAAACCATTCAGTCATGGAATGGCTGCCTTCTCTCTGTTTCATTTTTGAGTTTTTGCTGAATAAGGCTACACGAACTCCTTAAAAATTGCACAGCTGGTTGCCACCTCAGTTGTATATTGTCGCTTGATGATGCTATCGTGATGCAACATTATAGAGTGTGGTCCAGCTTCTGCTGCTTTCCAAACCACTGGATAAATATCTTGTGGATGCCTATTTAAGAAAATTGCGGCCATAATAAGGTGTTTGGCATTTCTGCAGTTTTTCTCTCAACGTCGAAATCCACCACCGTTGAAATTATATTGTATCTTATTCTTTATGCTTTCTTTAGTGTTTATAAGGACAAGGAGGTCACTTTGGTTCCATTATGTCAAAGCATCCAACTATTCTCTCTCTCTCTTTTTATATATATAAGGAGAGAGAATAATCCATGCTTTAATTTTGTTGAAGATTTGAACCGTTTAATTCACAAGATCAACTATTGAGATGTTAATTTGGAAATGTATGAAATGTATGTATTACACCTAGAAAAGTACCAAAGTATCTTTTTATTTTTGAAAGTTTAATCTGTCAATTGAGTTTGTTCATCACGTTTAAGCATCATGGGATGTGCCTATTTATCACATTCTCTCTCTCTCTCTCTCTCTCTCTCTCTCTCTCTCTCTCTATATATATATATATATATATATATATATATATATATATATATATATATATATATATATATATATATATATATATAAACTAGATCCTACTTGTCATTGAATTGTTTACTCATGTTTGACCGTTGATTTTTGAGGGTGTGAATATAACTTTTGAAGGTAACATGGGATGTGCCTATTTATCACATTCTCTCTCTCTCTCTCTCTCTCTATATATATATATATATATATATATATAAACTAGATCCTACTTGTCATTGAATTGTTTACTCATGTTTGACCGTTGATTTTTGGGGGTGTGAATATAACTTTTGAAGGTAATAATAATATTTAAAAAATTATGAATGACAAACCTGTTATGATCGTGCCAGCAAAAAACAACCGTTAAACACGAGTGAAGACGGTAAATAGTGAGGAGGATCCCATCACTTTATATATATTGATTGATTGATTTGATCATATCAACTAATATCCACCTATTGCTTTTAGGTGATATGAGTAACAATAATGTCATTCATTTTTTTAAATCCTTTAAAAAATTTAAATTACACTTGCCAAAAAGAATGGATAAACTTGTGAGAGGTGGGCACATCCTGTTTTCTCATATATATATATATATATATATATATAATCAAAGGAGAGAGTCTTTTCAATGCCAAGTTATCTATCACGCATCTTCCATGTCTTCATGCAGGGTGTGCAAGTGAATAGAAGCAGAAAGATATCAATCATTTCAATATTACGAAATAAGATAATTCCAAGTTTTCTGCATGTATTTGATTGAGCTGGTTCATGTCAGTTCAAGCAAGTTGCTAGCCTGATACTCATCCTTGGGTAATAAAGAATCATATTGTTGGGATGTGTGAGTTTTACAGATCAGGTTCATCACTGAAAGCATATAATGAAGGGCCAGCTGGGTTTTGAGTTTACAAGATATAAAATGAGCTCAAGGAGAATGAACCCACTTTTCCCCCACATTATGAAGAAACTCAAGAGACTAACCAAAATGGAGTACTCAAATCTACAAAACACTAAATTGACGAAGAGAACGAACAACAAATCACCAAATTTAATGTTTTTCGGCCACAGGTGAACAAAATCACGGGTTCGATGCAATCTTTATTCGTTAATCAGCATGATCAAAGATGAATTATAAGAAATCTTCAGGTCATTCTCGCTGCAACTCATCTAATGATGGTCCAAAGTAATAATATGTTAAACAACATGAAATCATCATATCTAGCAAGTTATCAATGCAAAGCGAGTGCTTTGCTTTTTTTGCTTACCTTGATGACGGTCTAAGGTAAAAACTTCAGTAGCTTATTTGAGCTTTGCATAAGCATGCGCCTCTGAGTGCGTGGTCGACTTAAAAGGTAACTATGCTTTACACTGGTCATTAATAAGGGGACAAGCTTTTCCCTTTTCAATACTTGCTTACATAACAATGCACACCCTCGATATTGAACTCATCACCAATTAGGGATGCTTGATCTCGGCTTCTGCTTAAGAATTCACTCCTGTCCATGCAACGGGGACCAAAAATGTGTAAAGCTGAGAAACTAGCCATTCTCGACAGTTTCTCCCACAGAAATAGCTAGATCGGTCATCTAGTTGTTTCCCGTGAAGGCTGTTACGAAACAATCCATAACAGTCGGACCGTTACGGATATGTTTTGTAACCGTCGGATGAAGGCTCTAGAACGGAAAGCCCAAACTCGATATCCGAGAGGAGGAGTCAAGCGTTTCTCTATAAATAAAGAGCAGCGCATAGAAGAAAAAATAATGAAACAGTGAAAAAAATCAATAGAAACCTCCCTGAAAAAACCAGTTGTGAGAAACCGGAAAAAACACATACCTCATTTGACGTCAAATAATAATCATAAAATGACATTACTAGAAAAAGCCCACAAAAGTGGGAGGAAAACCAATGTCATATTATTTTGCTTGAATGGCCAAGTGAGAGATGTTAAGCCGAGAAACTGATCATTCTCAGCAGTTTCACTCACGAAAACGGCTAGATCGAGCATCCAGCCGTTTTTGTGGAAGCTATTACAGAACAAATCCGTAACAGCCAGACTGTTACGGATATGTTCTGTAACAACTGGATAAGGGCTTCAGAACAGAAAGCCCAGCTTGGATATCCTGGAGGAGAAGATAGGCAATGCTCTATAAATATAAAGAACACATAGAAGCAAAGACAGTGAAACAATGAAAAAAATCAATAGAAACCTCCTTGAAAAAACCGGTTGTGAGAAATCAGAAAAAGCACATACGTCATTTGGCGTCTTCTGTTCTTCGCCTTCAATCCAGAGGACATCCACTTTGTGACAAATCTCCAATGAAGCCATTGTCGGGATTCCAACAAAATTCCCTCGTCCCTACTCTTGTATGGGTTGGGGGTCTCCACGGGGAGCTCTTCCCCCCAAACGTGGGGGTTTGGGAGGTGATAACATAACAAGGCCCTAATTTCACAGCTTTTGAAGATTTTTTTTAAGAATGAGGAATTCTACATGATACTTTACAGCCAGTGAAGGCACGTTATTACCCCCACAGGATTCTTATTCATGGCCTCTTCACCACCCTAGGTTTCAACTTCTGATGAATATGAAACTAAAAGAGGGGAGAGAGAATAAAGGTGGGGGTTAGGCCGGGGCGGGTTTGCAGGGGAGGGACCTGCTGTCCCATCCCTGTTCTGATCTCCACGGTCTCTTGGTCCTCGGCCCTGATACCGAATTATCCTCCCTTCGAAACCATCCCATTCGAGGTGAGGTCCCCATGAGGGACAAGGGATCCTCACCCCATGAACATCCCTTTTACCAATTAGGTCAACGATTTTTTGCAGTTAATTGTGTTGATCCCATAGAGGAGGGGAGGTATGAATGAAAAAGTCTTACATGCTGACATTAGACATGCAAATAAATAATGTACCAATTAGATCTTTCCATTAAGATGGGACATTCCTACCACTTACAAGGACGATTTTCGCTTAATGCATATATTTTACAGTTAATTAGGTCTTCCATTTGGAATTGAACTCTTCCTCTTCAGCATACTCAACAAAGCACCTCTCTAAGTTCTGAAATCCTTCAGATGAGAATCAACTCTCCATGGATTTGATGGTGCTCAGGATATCAGTGCGTATGGTGAAAGTCGCACGAACCGGCCGGTGATCCGAGAGTTTGCTCTCTCCCCTCTCATACTGCTTCTGCTTTATACCCTTCCCATTCCATAATATTCTATCACACCTAGTTAACAGGAAATAAATTATGTCATTATTGTCACAGGAACGATTGAGTTGCGGGTATATATATATATATATATATATATATATATATATATATATATAAGAGAGAGAGAGAGAGAAAGAGACCATGCAGGAGCCCGCTTCTTTTCCTTGATTTCACTTTCTTGCCAACCATAGTACTTATCGGAATCAAGAGAGTATTTGTAAGTAGGGGCAAACTCAATTTTCCCTTCCTTCCAACCTTGGAAAACTCCACCTTCGGAGATCTCCACCCTCAGCTTTGCACATCAAAAGAACATAATAAGTTGAATGAATTGGGTATTCTTGTCATTTTACCAATATATATATGTATATATATGAGTGTTTGGATCTTGCCCACTACTTAGGTTATTCAGTCATATCTGATCGTTATCTTTTAAGAACACGACTGTAATAACATTATATTTTCTCCTGTTTTGAAAGCCCTTAATTTTTTTTTAAATTATACTCGTACCACCGAAAAATAATGAGTGAGCATGCCAAAGGTAAATAAGATCCAATTTCACACACACATATATACATGATATTATGTATGAATGTACACAATCATATACATATATGTGTGCCTGTGTGTTTATATACATATATGGATGTATTAAGTTGTAGTAGTTTGTTAAAGTTTGCATATATGGATGTGTCTTTATATAATATATATGTGTATATGTGTTTTTATATACATATACACATGTAAATAAGTTGTGGTAGTTTGTTAAAGTTCATTCCCTGAATATGGCTCCATATCCCCTCACATAAGAGGATATGATTGTCACTTTGAAAATCTTTAAAATAAAAAATGTATATGCCTAAAAGGCATCTTTTGATGTAGTGTGAATGGAAGCCATATAAATTTGGTGTTATTTCATGAACAAGTGCAAAAGTAGAGGTCAGTTTACAAACAGCAAGGTTAAATCGGGTCTAGTGGTGGTCCATTATGTTGGTACCTCTTAGGACGAGCCTGTCCGAGTCACGGTCCAGCCAACATTTGGACACAGCAGTTGGCTGCATTCAAGCACTGACCCTTAGCATGTAAACAGATACGAACAAGCTTATGGACCCACCGTCAAAGTGTTATATATATATATATATATATATATATATATATATATATATATATATATATATATACTCAATAATGGGTCATTTTGCATGATTCTATCATTTCAACCAAAGGTCGCCACCTTACATCATATTCTACTACTTTTCTCTATTGCCTGCTATCACCAAACTCATCTAAAAGACATAAATATTTATATATCTAAGTAATTTATTTAGGTTTTCTAGGTAGTTTTGATGGTGACAACAGTGGTTTTAACCGATAAAAGATGGTTTTAAGTAATAGTAAAATAGTGAAAGATAATGAAAGGCAGCAGTCTGTGGTTAAAATGGTAGAACCATGCAAAATGAACCATTGAATACCATAAAGTATTGAGTATAGACTACTTATATATATATATATATATATATATATATATATAGAGAGAGAGAGAGAGAGAGAGAGAGAGAGAGAGAGAGAACCTGATCGCTTTCATGTAGGGTTTCCCATTCATGCCGGCCTACAAGTGATCTGGTCTCCGATTCGGGTAAGGAAATTCTATAATTCAAATCTCCCAACCAAATAATCCGACTGAAGAAAGAAAAACTGAGTCAATTTAATCAATACCAGCAATGAACATCAAACAAATAATCATCTGTGAGAGAGAGAGAGAGAGAGAGCTGACTCGACCCGAGTCGTAGAAACGATAGCCTTCTGGCTCGGTTATTTTACTTACTCATGGCTGAGAATGTTTCGAGGCAGATCCGTAGATGGACCGGTAGGAAACATTGTTCTTAACATGATCTGAGAGGCACCCCAATTTCTATGGTTCTCATCTCCTTCCTTCTCTCCAGAGGCCAGATGGCTACACACGAAGCAGAAGCTCGTATCGTTTAGAACAAACCGAACCGATACGGATCCCTGCAAGTATGCACATATTTTGCCAAAGAAAAGAGTCAGAAAGTTGATTAATAAAATCCAAAAGGTCTCACGATTTGTTTAAAAATTGTTGGTGTAACAACTTTGAAATTCCGATATTAGTTAAGAAAATTTGAAATATTGTATTCCTTGACTTTGGGGAGTTTGGTGTTAACCAATATTCATTATATATTAAGGTTATGCCTCATATAGAAACGACATATATATATATATATATATATATATATATATATGTAAGCCAGAAGACGCAGGCATGTCTGGTTCCGGTTTGCTTAGAACTAGGAACCGAACTGGGAGTAAACTGATTCCGGTGTTAGTGCCAGTTTGAAAACACTGGTTCCGGTTCTTATTTACGTCTTAAAGAGTTTGGAATAAAAAAATATCTAAAAAATTAAATTCTGATAAAAAATATAAAAAATTGCGGAACTGGTGACCTCAAACCACCAGTTATGGTTCTGACATGGTTCCGGATCCGTAGAAGTTAGAACTGAAACTGAACCGAAGCTTTCTTGGTTTTAGATCCGATTCTAAGCCTAACCCGATTCAGTTCTGGCTGAAACTGCTGGACCGGATTGAAATCGGCCATGTCGAAGAAGATGTACTAGTCTTTCGAAATTATTGAGCAATGCATAAAGAGCCATATGTCACCTGGCTAGGGGTCGAGTCACGAGTTGAAGGTCATGGGTTCAATACTCGGGTTGTGCATATGGCATCGGTTCCTCATATTAATAATAATAATAATAATAAGCAATCGACAAGTTATTTTCAATATAAATAAATTGGTTTGGCCACGGTGAGATACATTGTCTTGCATGAAGAGGTAGCCGAAATAGTTTATTTAGTCACGACTTACTACTTGAGTTCAAACTTCTCCACCTCACAAGTTATATTATTTGGAGAAGTGTGGCTTGAAGTTGGTAATGAAAAATCAACATGGTTTGTAAACAAGATTAACTTCTAACATTATAAAATAATCAATGGAAAGTAGAAGCAGTCTTTTCCGGCCAAAATTTCTGTGGTATATATATATATATATATATACATATATATATATATATATATATATATATATATATATATATATATATATATATATATATATATATATATACACATGTATATATATATATATATGTATATATATATATATGTATATATATATATATGTATATATATATATATGTATATATATATATATATGTATATATATATATATGTATATATATATATATATGAGAGAGAGAGAGACCTTGTTCCCGAGGCAGCCCATGAGTCCACAACCAACACAGCAAATGCTGGTGTGGCTGATGAGTTTCCTAAGGTTTCTTCTCACCCACACAGTGACCATGATCCCCACCATCTGCTTGCTCACTATGCATTGGAACTCTCCGCTGCCTCTATTCGCATTCCTTCTACAATTTTTTTCCTCGTTGCACGTCTCCTCCTTCACATGATACACCTTTTGCCTCTCTTTCTGATCTTGTTGAGGGACCCCATTAGATGATTCTTTCTTGTTGAGTGCAGACCTTATCAGAGAGTTCCATCTTAAGCAAATGCTTGGGTTTTGTGATCCCAAAACGTTGCCGGCTCTAAGTGGCACCATTTCTTGAAACCTGCATATCAACAAAACCCAAATTCGATTAAAAAAATTCAACCAAAAAGATTTATTAAGCAGATTAGAGAGAAAATACCAATTAGAATTGCTTAATTAATTAAAGTTTTGGAGAGAAGTTGAAGTTGGATGATCACCCGAGAATGTAGATATCATGCAAATTGTTGCTTGTATCGAGCCAGTCTTCCAGGTTTAGATCCTCCCGGGGAGGAACCCCTCCAACGTTCCACGTGCTAACGAACACTCTGCAGGTAAACAAAGAGAAAGGAAGGCATCAGAACTCTGTCTCTCTCTAGAGATTACTGCTATCTGTTAAAAGCAAACAAAGAATTTATCATCATGGTTGGAGTAACATCCTACAAAAATGCAGGCACCGATGTTGTTGTTCTCTTTACCAAGAGTTTATTTGTGGCTCAAGTGGAACTGAAACATGAATAGCCAAAAAAAAATACAAATCTGAACGTTTCGATCGCATTAATCCGGAAGATAATGTTACTTGTAATCTTCGAAGAAAAGATGATCGATAGCGATCTTTTCTGACAGAAAAGGTGCCAGGATCGTTCGGGAAACTGGCCCTTTCTGCAGAGCTCGTGACTCTGATTCTGACTCCTTGTGTTCATCATCGGCATCTGCAATATGATTGTCAGATAAAAACTGCTGGCTTCCAAATGATCGCCTTGGAAGCAGCTTGTTGGCAACCAATTTTAGCCACATGTAATGAACAACAATGGTAGCCACCACCCGACTGAGACTTCACTAAGAAATCTTCAAATGAACAACCAGTAATCTACATGTATATATATATATTGAAACAGGAGAACCCCCCAGGCCGCCTATTAAATTAGAGAGAGAGCGAGTTGCAGGGCGGAGGGGCCCCCAGGAGCTATATGGTTGCACTAAAAGATATGGGTTGGCCAAGAAAGGGGTGACGTGGACGATGTGAACCTCAGTATCTCAAGGAGTGGACAAAAGGAGTTGCTGTTCAAGGTGAGAGACGGGATTCTCTATATAAAAATAGTGTAGACATGGTAGAGTGTCCGGATGTGCTCATGTTGTTTATTCATTGTTTTGTTTTTCGGTAATATAAATTTAATTTATTTAATTTTATTAATTTTAAATACTCTTATATTTTTAAAAAGTTATATATATATATATATATATATATATATATATATATATATATATATATATATATATATATATATATATATATATATAAGTGTATGTATGATGTATTCTCGAGAAAATTGCCTTATATCCATATCCAAGAACCTTGAGATCCGATGTCTACATGTACTATAATACGTAGATGCAGGCTATAAGAGCTTTTTAACATTAAATGGTTTTTAGTTTTTCAATTTGACTTGTTAGGGTTGTGTGAACAATTGATTTGATGATATTCTCATTTAGAGTTAGCTTTTGAGAACCCTTATAAAGCTCTCTCTCTCTCCCTGGCACACATACATACAAAACCTACATACGTACATACACAATTACATAACACACATGCATATATAAATATGTGTGTGTGTTGTGCGTGCATGCGTGTGTTTTCTTGTAGTAAGAAGTACTAAAAGGTGGTTTCCAGGTTTTTGAATAACAGTGATATCTGTGTGTATGCATACGCATCGTGTGTGTGCACGCGTGCGTGTATTTGCTTTTCTTGTATGGGGCAGTTTGGATCTGGCGAGCAGGTAAACAGGTACCCTACTGATTTAATTTGCACGAATCTTTTATGGCAAAAAAATGAACTTTGGAACATTTTCACAATCTTGTGCTCACCTCATCCTGCGTTATGAGCCACTAGAATAAAGCAGAGATATTTTTGTTTGTGCCCTTGGCATCAAGTGTCTTCGTCCTTTATGGAGACATTATTTTGTTATGCTAAGATACCCAAATAGTGCCCCCTCCTAGCTATGATGCTAACCCTCCTTCGATCCAAATTAATTTTATTTATTCTTTTAGGAAAACCAAATTAAAATCTAGGTTTTGTGTTTTGTACTAAACATGGCTCATTCCGGGTAAACTGGAACCGGCGATTCCAAACTGTCGATTCTGGTTTTCCCGAAACCGGACTGGCTTGGGCTGGTTCCAGTTACAGTTCCGAAACCACTGGTTTCGTGGTGGTTATGGTTTGAGTCTGAAACTGTCTAGAACCGGTAAACATTATTTAAAAAAAATAAAATATAAAGAAAAATAAAAGATACAGAACCCACCAGTTCCAAAGTATTGGTTCTGGCTTAATGAAAGGTGAAACTAAAACCTAACTAGGTGGTTCCAGATCTCGGGCCAAGTTCAGGTTCCGGGTTTTGCCGGTTCTGGTTGGAACTGTGAGACGGGTTTAGAACCGTTCATGCCTATTTTGTACAACCAAAACCTTTTGGTTGTAACACAGAGAGCATTAGCTCACCCATCTAGGAGGTCGACTCACAAGTTGAAGGTCATGAGTTTGATAGCTGGAGCTTGTCTTAGGCCTCCCCACTGTACCAAAAAAGAAAAAAAAAAATTTTCATCGCAAAAGGATCAATAATTGGCTTTATATCAAAGTCCACAAAGGCCAATACTGATGCCACTAGATGAATGTTTGTATCTAAAGAGTAAAACCGGGAAAACGCTACGCACTAAGATTAGGTGATATATATTTTTTTCGGTTGCAAGAGGATGCTGAAACCTTAACGACACACCTGCACATCATGCACCCTCTGGGAGTTGAACTCCCCACCAGCAGCAATGGTGCTAGAGCATCCTACCGTTGAGCTAATGCTCTAGGTACAGATGAGGTGATATTGTTGTATAATAAATATGTTATGTTTATGAACAAGAAACATACTCAACTTCTTAATGATGTATTGTATGTCATTCTGAAATTATGCTAGATTCCATGCCTTCCCAGTTTACAGACACAATTTGAAGTTCCCAAAAGCAAGAAGGTGACACCAAAGTATATAAGACTACATTAAGCGTAAATGAACCTAGATGCCCATGATTAGGCTCGGTTCGATTTGTAGCACGCACCTTCGTGTCCTGGTCTGGATCTATACATAGTGAACACGAACCCGCTCGTTAATGAAGCTATACAATCTGAAAATGAACCATACATATTCAGTCAGCTTGGCTCACAGTGGCTTAATTAATTGAGTATATATAAATATTTCGATTTTACAAGAAAAGTTATAAAAAGTTAGGTAAATGTAGGTTTTGATTTGGCTCTCAAAGCTATGAAGAATCATGTTTGGTATGTTTGCCAGCCTTAAAGAAAACCCCTTCTCATTTGCCTCTTCTTCTTTCTTTCATTTTGGGTGTTTAGATGTATGACATGATACTCCAAATCCACAAATTTCTTCCTATTTTTAAGGGTGAATCAAGAGTTTCTTCCTCATGTTAGGCATCTTTGGATTCTTTGTATAGCAGATGGTCCAATTGATTTTCCTTCTTGGGTGTAGCCGCAATTTAGGTGAATGCTGGCCGTAATTGGTAAATTTGGGGAAGCATAGGTTAGTTTTATACTGGAGATATTTTTACTAGCGTGGAAATTTATATTTAACTGCGTGACTATTGATGAATTTGCGTTTGACCACTTATTGTATCAAACTTTCCATGTAGCCTCCTAATGCTCAAGTGAAGACCCAATAAATAATTAACTGTGATTTTCATGCTTATATTTATTTTGGAAGTATATGTCTGAGTGAGTAAGCCTCGGACCAAAACTAGACATACATGCACACACACATTTACACATAAAGATCTTGTTCTAGACATGATCAGTTCCTAAGGTTCGTAACCAGCCCAACGGTTTCAACTGGAACTGAACCGGGCTAGGAACCGACTGAACCCGGAAATAGTGAAACCGGAATCAGAACCGGGGGATACCTGGTTCGATTCCGATTTCACCTTTTATAAAACCGAAACTGAAAGTAGCAGTTCCAAACCGCCAGTTTCAGTATTTTTTAAATTTCCTAATAAAATTACCGGAATCAGACATGTCTATCTTGTTCCATATGTGTTAACTATGTGCACTCATATGTGAGATGTTCTACCTATAGCTTTGGGTTGAAAGCATCTTGTTGCATATTCCTTCATATTAAGAGGTCTTAACGGTGATTTGGGGAGGTGACATTTTAATGGTTGATTCTAGCCGTTGAGTCCATCTGATCATCACAAACTTACTTGGTTAAAAAAGATTAAATAATTTATAAACGAGATAAATAAGGGGGTCGTTTACAAAAAGAGAGCATGAGATGTATGTGGTGATCATAATCCTACTACATTTAGTAAAAGGCTCACACTGAGAACGATCAAGATAAGGAAGTATCCAACACTGAGAGAGAGAGAGAGAGAGAGAGAGAGAGAGAGAGAGAGAGAGAGAGAGAGAGAGAGAGAGAGAGAGAGAGAGAGAGAGAGAGACGATCTAACCAAAACCAAGACTTTTTCCACATAATTAAGTGGGGTTGGGTGCATGATTCTTTGTTCCATTGAGCTCACTAAGTAGATTCTTAGTCAGGGTTGAGCTCAATCTTATGTCATATTAGCATTTTAACTCTAAAAAAAGAAAATTATGTTTGTCTATGAAGTAATAAAGACTCATTTTCATACTAAAACTGACAATGTTTAAGAAAATAGAAACCTTTTGTAGGTTCTTGTAACCCTAAATGCCTGTGTGAAAATGAATACTTGATTCTTCATGCTGGATGTTATATATGTATATGTATATGTATATGTATATATATGTATATGTATATGTATATGTATATGTATATAATGTATGTACCTGACTCCACTTACCTTAGACGTGCCTTATCATGAACCATCTCTACTTAGTGCAAGAAAAAACTTGGTTTTGATTAAGAAAACCGCTTCCATGTACATTCCCAAAGATGCAGTTCTCCATGAATTTGTGTTCTCATGCATGAATTAGCATTCATCAAAACGATGACACTACGTCCAAACATCATTGAAAAGGAAAGATCTTTTCGTTTGAGATATTATTAATTTCTCTAAAACAAAAAGGTTACGGTTTCTATTCATTTCCTTCAAATTGCTACTTGACTAACTAATCTAACACCTTCTCTCTATCCTTCACACTCGCCTTGTCGTCGATCGTTATTCATTTCCTTCAAATTGCTACTTGACTAACTAATCTAACACCCTCTCTCTATCCTTCACACTCTCCTTGTTGTCGATCGATGCATGAAAAGTATCAAGTCTATAAAAACATTGATTTCATTGATCGATAAATATATTCTCATTCTTGTACCCATATATAAGAACAAGGAAAACATTCAGAATTATGTGAATTATATGGTATAAAGTTAATGAGACATACTATGAAATTATGAGAAAAAAATATTTAATATAGGTTAAGACAAGTATGAGTACAACAGAAAACCAATTTGGATTCATGCCAAAGATATCTACCATTGAAGCAATTCACCTATTAAGACGTCTTATAGAACATTTTAGAGAAAAAAAAGTTCACATGATATTTATTGATCTAGAAAAAACTTACAATAGAGTGCAAAGAGATGTTCTTTGGAGAATCTTGAAAAATAAAGGTATCACATTGACATATATAAATCTTATAAGAGACACGTATGATAGTACAAAAATATGCGTGAGGACTCATGAAGGAATGACAAACTTCTTTGAAGTTAATATTGGTTATATTAGGGATCAATTAAGTTCATATTTATTTATATTGGTCATTGATGAGTTAACAAAACATATTCAAGATGAAGTACCTTGGTGTTTGTTATTTACATATGATATTGTGTTAGTGGATGAGTCTAAGAAAAAAGTTAATAAGAAATTGAAACTATGGAGAAAATCATTAGAAAGTAAAAGCTTCCGACCTAGTACAATAAAAACAGAATGTATAGAATGTAAGTTTGTTCATTTGGTTACTTCAAAAGATATAGAAATTAAGATTGACACACATTGCATACCTACGATCAATTTCGTATAATAATAGAAAAATTGATGAAGATGTTATGCATAAAATTAATGATGGTTTGTTAAAATAGAGAGGGATATCAAGTATTTTATGTGACAAGAAAATAACATTAAAGTTGAAAGATAAATATTATAAAAGCAACAATTAGACCTGGTTCTGAGTGGTTCTGAGTGTTAGACAGTTAATTATCAACATATACAAAAAGATGTTTGCGGCAGAAATGAAGATGTTGATATGGATGAGTGGTCACACAAGAAAAGACTATACATAATGAGGTTATTAGAAACAAATTGGAATGTCATCAATAAAAGATAAAATGAGGAAAAATCATTTAAGATGGTTTGGACATGTAGAAAAACGATAAAAAACTCCATTAAGAAGGTATGAAAAACTAGATTATAAAAATGTTAAAAGAGCAAGAAGAAGACCACAAAAATGTTAAAAAGAAACAATAAAGAATGATCTAGTTTATATTAAGTTAACTGCTAGCATGACATGTGATAGGACTCTACTCTATAGAAACAAAGAATAAATTTAGTTGACCCCATCTAGTATGGGAAAAGGCTTTGTTGTTGCTGTTATCGTCTAATGCATCCTGATGTACATGCTAATAAGAGGCCGATTTTCCTTTATTTTTACTGAACTCATGAGAAAGATGATGGTTTCCATTTATTTCAAAAAGCCTTAACAATCACTAACATCATAAATGAACTTGGTTTTTACTAATCTCATATCTTTAACAATGTATACAATAATACCACACATGGGTTGTAAAGTGTATGGCACCCATTGTGTGTGATTGTGTGCGTGTGCATGCAAGAGCATGTGTAAAGACTTGGCACAAGTGCACTCATAGTAGCAATTGGCTTGATTGGAGAAGCAAGTTAACATCATTATCAAGAGGTGGCCTCATAGCGTGATACAATCAAAGAGTAACTAAATGCCAACCCATGTTAGGTGCACCCGGAGCAATTCGGCGAAGCTACCAGCAAGCAATGTAGCCAACAGTGTGCAGGATTTTGTGTTTATCACCAGCTTGAAACATACATTTTCATCTTCAAACCACACTAGAACAAAAAATTTTAGCAAATGTTGTTCTTGACAATGAAAAGCTAAAGGATCAAAAGTTATCAAGATCACCCAACAATTAGTTAAACTCCGTGAAACACTGAAGTCTGAAACACCTTTCAAGCACAATTTCTCCAGTACCACGAGCAATTTAGTTTAAATCTGTTAAATAGCAGTGACGGCAAATCAATACAGCAAGAGGCCAGAAGTTTCAGCACTAGTTGGTCGTTAGACAATCGCTGAGAGACTGAGAGTGTTGTGCTGCTGCCTGACCTTCTTTGTTATCAATTTCTCCATTAGTCACTACAACTTAGAGTTGAGCCAATCAAGAATGTCTTTCATTACAATATCCTTTTCAGGCTCAATCAGCAGGTCATGCAGAAGTCCTTCATACAGCTTGATGGATTTATCTATTGATGGCGCTTCTGCATAGATGCATCTGGGCCTGTCAACTTATCGTCAGCTCCATGCATAACAGAAAATGGAACAGTAACTTTGTTAAGATTTTGTTGCAGGAACGCCGTTATACGTATGAGTTCATAACCAGTCCGAACTCTGATCGAGCCGGTGTACACCAGAGGGTCAGAGTACTTTGCTATCTGCGCATCTGGGTCACGAGAAACCGGTGGTCCCTCATCTGCCACACCAATCTGGTACCTTGGCAATAGAAGGGAGAAAAGTGGTGCAATTACCTAAGATTTGTGAGGAAGGCTAGATTAGTAGAGTTACAATAAAACGAGCTTGTTGAAACACAAAACCCACTCTCCACTCCCCCAGCAGATCAATTGTGGAATCGGTAATTGATGAACTCCATATAACTCAACTTCGTAGCTATAATGCTAGCTTGGAGCAAATTAATGAGAAAAGGAAAAGGCTGGAGAAACATGAAGATAGCTGACCTATGTCAAAGTTCAAGAAGAAATACACATTTTCAGCCATGAGTTGAATGCACACTTACACCAAAGATCGGATTAGATGGTTGGACCCTTATAGCTGGAGATGTCAACACAATTCCTTTGATGACACTCGCCACTTTTGGATCTAAAGCTGCCTTCACCATGTTCATGAAAAACAACAGCATACTTTTAAATTAAGTGCTGAAACAAGGTGAAAATATGACATCACAATATATTTTAGTTACATCAAAATGATAGTGTTTCTTTATTAAAAAAATTACCTTTAAAATGATGGAAGCACCAGTTGAATGACCAAAAAGAAAACATGGAAGGCCTGAATTTTCCTTCATTACCTTCACCAAAAATGCTTTCTGAAAGTATGTAAGTTCAAGAAAACAGTCATATTGATAGATTTACATTTTATTTGACCAAAAATAAAAGGGAAACCCTTGTAAGATTAAGTAGATATCTACCAGGTGGGCAACTACATCATCAAGTGATGGAACATAACCATGCAAGCCATCGCTTCCACCATGACCTGCAAATAATAAAACGCAATTAGGACTGCAATGGGGAAATACAACCACTCTCTTCGTTTCTTGCACTTGAACAATATGAAAACCTATGCATAGCCAATACAACTGAGATAACCTTGGTACTCTCTGCCTTAAACTAAAGGTATAGTGGCTACTCTCTTTAACTCTAATAGTGCCTTAATTACTTATTAGTATTTTTTGCTAAAACTTGGTTAAAGGTCAATTTGTATGGTATCAAATCATGAGTATTGGAATATGGACTCTTGAACCAAAAATAACTCGAATAGAATGTGAAGAAGGGAAAACCCCAAGTAATGTTTGCATGATCTATGGACAGAAATATCCAAAATGGGAAAAATGGAGGGGAAAAAAATAAAAGAGGTAAATCCTTACAGTCAACAAATCCAAATGCTAAAAGCTCATATTATTTTCATTCATGGACAAAACTAAGCACCCTTGCATGACCGGTCCCAAGCCCAGATAAAAGAGGAGGTTGCGTTAGGCTTGTGACAGCTACAAAGAATCCATGTAGCAGACCCCATCTAGTACAGGAAAAGGCTTTGTTGTTGTTGTTGTTGTATATTGTCCCTACTGCTCGAGATATCTAAATCATTCAGAACAAACACATGAATACAATTCCTTTTCTATTAAATGAATCAAAAGAATCAGAGGGCGAAATCACTTCCTACGTAATATGAAGAAATTTATGAGGTTGACATCCGCACTGGTTGCTAATCATTGTACAAAAAGAACACTTGGGGGGAAATATGCATAGAGAAATGTCAACTAATGAAGAAAAAGAATCAGTAATAAGATTCGAAATTACCTGTCCAATCAATTCCATAAGCTCTGTAACCGTTGTGATTCAGCTCTTTTGCAAAGGTGCTATACCTGCCACTGTTATAATACAACAATAACCAAGATATAGAATATGGGCCATAGTATTAGCAGTAAGGGAATTTAGTGGTACAAACAACAACAACAACAACAACAATTAAGCCCTTGCCCATACTAGATGGGATGGGCTACATGGATTCTTTGTTTCCAGGGAATGTAGTGGTACAGGAAAGAAAATATTCACCTGTGCTCATTAAGGCCATGTAGAACAACCACGAAAGCCCTGCAGAAAATTAAATAAATAATTGAAATTTTCTGGCATTAGAAATATTTAGTCTAATACACGTTTCACCATTAAAGTTAAAGGTATTGAAGATACCATTAAAGTTAAAAGGTAAATATTATAGAGCAGCAATTAGGCCTGCTATGTTTAATGGTTCTGAGTGTTGGGCAGTTAATCATCAACATGTACAAAAGATGTCTGTGACAGAAATGAAGATGTTGAGATGGATGAGTGGTTTTGGCTAATAAGATCAATGTAATTGGTGCAACATAATATTAATTCCCCAAAACTTTATCTGTAGGCTGGTCGTGGTAAAACGATTAGTTGGTTATCCAGAAACAAAAAGCAAAAATGGCTAATCTGTATAGAACAATTACTGGAAAGAACCTCCATCAGATCCACGCTATTAAAGCACCACGTATACGTACTAAACAATCACACAAAAAAACTGGTAATCTGTGCCAATAATGCAATAACGTCCTTAAGCAAGATTCCGGAGAAGGAACCCTTGCCTTCAGCTCCATCACCAATATCTTGAACGTGTTCTATGATAAGCATTAAATTCTCAACAAAAGGTAACGGGTCGTAATCCTTTCGCATACAATACAAAATATCTAAACAACCAGGGGCCACTTTTATCTGATTCCGTTCCCAATTATTCGTCGTAAATAAGCAAACCGGCCGGCGAGATTGTTATATGAGAAACAGCAACAACACCAAGAAAAAGGAACAAATGAGTTCGCATTTTCGGTGAAAAAAGTTTAGATAGTGAAACTAACTTCCCCAATTCCTATTTCTTCATTTTCAAAGGAAGAACTCTTGGATTTAGAGATGAAACCCTACCTCGTCTTCACGGTCGTCGACGTCCACGACTGCGTGAACAGCGAGTCGCCTCTGCCCGTGACGAAGAGATCGAACTCTCGGACGCTCTCCACTCCCTTATCGTCCCTCACGTTCCTGATCGCGAGCGTTCGACGGCAACACACGTCGGCGTCAACCTGAAGGACGAAGCTCCAGCGGGGGACAAGCTTCGCCGGCACCGCCTCATTGCCAGCCTCCTTCGGCCTCTCGGCCACCGCCGCCCGAGTTCGCAGCCGGAACGGCACAAGCAGGAAGAGGAAAAGAGTGTTCAGGAACTCCAGCAACGTGCGAAGAGATCGTAAAGAAAGAACGTCGTTTACTCGGACGCTTGCTCCGGCCGTCAGGATCAACGACGCCGATGACGTCGACGACGACAACGTGGAAGACGAGGATGACGACGAGGACTCGACCTTGTTTTGTTCCATCTACTTCTCCTTCTTCTTCTTCTTCTCCTCCTCCTCAACGCATTGCAGCAGATTGATCGTCCGATTCCGCCGGGAAACGAACGGTACGATGCACATACTGCTGGTTTTACAGACAGAGATGAGGGTTCCTATGATGATCAATTGGACGAGAGAGAGAGAGAGAGAGAGACCGGAGCCTACGTCGGACAGTTGAGAAGATACACGTAACACCAGCAAACACCAATTTGAGACGGAAAGGTAGTTCTGCATGAAGCATCTCTACACGTGGGGTGAGGTTAGCGATGGGCGCATGGCTTCATGGTTTTAGCAAGACATGGCCGGTTCTTCACCTTCCCGACGGTTCCAATCGAAACCGAGTTGGATCAGGAACCGGTGGAATCCGAAATCGGATCCGAGGCTCTTTCGGTCCAATCCCAGTTTCACCTTTTACCAAACTAGAACCGAAACCGAACTCGAAACTCACTCGATCCGATTTCAGTTTCACCGGTTTTAAGCAATTTTGAAACCATCCAAACCCCTCAAACCGAACGTGTCTAAAGCCTTCAACCTTCCGGTTCTCGAGGCGAGCATTGGGTGTAATATGTAGATAGAACATAGTCCACATGCATACTCACATATGCTCTAGTTTTCTTAAAAATCTGAACCATGGTTGAGATCAATGGTTGAGATTTTTAAAGCAAATAGTATAAGATGCATTTAATGCACTTATAAAAGTAAAGCATTCTTTTGCTTTTGAAGTTTTAATTTTAACCATCCATCTCACCAATCACATAATTGAGATGGTCACATGTTTAAGTAGGGATGAATGTGTGCATAGACTCATATCTCTCTTTCTATATATATATATATATATATATATATATATATATATATATATATATATATATATATATATAGATAGATAGATAGAGAGAAGGATAATAGTAAATCTATAATGTATTTTAGTGCATAATCTTGCATAAATATTTTAGTCATTCGATTGGCATGATCAACATGAAGATTTAAATTAAAAGTACTATTACACATTTGTATTACATTTAATGCACTATGTATATTAAATACCTTTCCTTTTATCAATTCTATCGTTATCAAACAACAAAGATATTTATGCAAGATTATACATTGAAATAAGAGCTTATTTTACTATGTATATTGGTAGAATATGAACCATATCATATAGTCTCAAAATTAATATTTATACAAAACAAGGCCCTCAAGAGGATTGTCTGGTCTAATGGGTCATATCGTGTGACACAAAAGGTTGTATTACCCAATTATATGATATGGGTTGCCGTTATGAAGCGAATCCTCGTTTTCATAAACTTTGGTCTTCTTGAGGTTTTTTTCTTTATTTTTCCTCATCTACACTAGCGTGAGAAGATATTTTGTCACTTGACTTGTGAAATTTTACTTTTCAATCGCGTGAGTACTATTTATTCTGGTTTTGAGGTGTAAACTTTTGTTTCTATATTTTTCACCATTTTTGTTGTATTTCTTATATGAATGATTGTCTTCTTTTGTTTCACACTCATTTATGTATATGTAGGAGGAGGTTTTGCTCTTTTGTTTTTTGCTTACTTTTTTTGTCTTGTAGAGATTTATATTGTACTTTTATCATTGTAATATTTTGCATATTTGATATTGCTTTTTTTTTAAAGATTTATTATGTAGGATAGGTGAAGACTTATGATGTTAAGAAGGGGTTTCAATCTGGGGTACATTCTAATCACCCGGTATATGCAATGGTGTACTTCATTTAAAATTAGTAGACACACATGATGTAATTTTGCAAATGATAGAGGATATGGTTAAAAAAGGTAAGAAAAAGAAGATGTAATGATGTTTGAAAAAGAGTTTAAGTATGATGATAATAACAAGGTAAAGGAAGATTATGTTATTGTGTACCTAGTTGAATGAAATTTTAGAGACAATTTTCACTGGTATATTTTGGAACTCCTAAATTAGATGGTTAAAAGTTACATGTTCTCAAGTGAATGTTGTACCTCTATGTGTTAACTTTATAAAGTTGTTGATAAGGCTAAGGAGTTTATTAGGAGCGATAACAAGGTTAATAGAGGTATAAATGATTGTGTAGATAAATTGGTTTTTGATGAAAATAGAGCATATACTATACATCGGGAGATATAGATATATGATAATTTTCTTTACTTATTGGGTTTTTCTAGTTATCTTAAACTATACCAATATGCACATAGGTAGATATAGCAATTACTTATTTTTATATTTGATTTAAATTAAGTGTCTTATATCTTATATTTTATTTATTTATTTTTTGTCAGGTATATAGTGAAATGGGTTTGGAAGTGATTACCCAAAATACGAAAGACTTCGCAATAAAGGTTCTTCTACAAACTTATAGTGCAATTAGTTGTAAAAAAACCCAGAGTATTTTTAAATACATCGATACAAAAAGTGCAACATTTTAGAGCATGTGTCATACCCACACGTGTTGCGACCATGACCTGATCTAAACCGATGCCACGTGGTTGCTTCTCGTATGAGCATGATCGCGAGGGGCAATCAAAGACAAAAATAACTAAAATCTAAGTCGAATGAGGTATCAAACTTAAATATATAAATATCGATAAGTCTAAATATTCTAGACAAAATGGTGTGGGGCCCACCAAACATAACTCAAAAGGTCAAAATAATTGTCTAACGCTTATCTAAGTCATACCATCTCAAGATGTAGCTCGATCAATTGCTATTCGGCTTCGTGTGCACTATAAGTGTTAACTTCGGGATGAACAGTAAAATGATATGGTGAGCTCAAACCCACACCTTAGTAGCAAAGTTATAAACCTTTAAACAAAACTCAACGTATTTTCACAATCATTTCATAATAAATCATATTTTCATTTCTAACTCTGATTTCAAATTCATACTCACACACATCAATCAATTACGATAATTACAACCCATATTATGTCTTTTTCAAGGTTGTAAGAGTCGTCCGACCTTCCGTTGTGTGATCTTGGTCACCCCATCCATGACTGTTAAACTGCGCTTACTTTCATGACAAAGTGTTTAGAAACATACTTCATATTTGTCTCAAGCTAAAATGCTCTGAGTGACCAACAAGTTTCTAGAGAACTCACACAAACCACACAAGTATGACTCATATATTTACACATCATTATGTTTCAAAACCAATTATAATTTATCACATTCACAAGTTCATATCTCAATCTACATATATTCAAATCTATAACCATACAATATTTAAGTGTCATTTTTATGCCATCACATGCATATCAAAATATGCTCTTTATCAAACCAAGCAACAAACATGTTTACTTAAAAAATAAATCAAATTACTCATGATTTCAAATATCACTTAAAAATCAACAATAAAATATTTAACAATCATGCATATTTAAATACATCTAAAACAAAAAAATAATGTCTAACATGGTTCATTTAACTATGAGTCGAATGCAACAAACCATATCTAAATTGGCTTTAAAATGCCCTAAAATGACCCAAAATTCAACTTAGATCCAATTAAATTGTGATGGATCTGAACTATCTTTGGATCCATATTTGATCCAAATTGGACAACACCATAGTATTTTGTGTTCCTTGATCAACACAGAACCTGAACCGAACATGAACTTCCGAAATAGGTTATGGTTCTAACCCAAAACCTATTTTAAGGCCCAACTCGAACCTATTTATGACATAGACACAACCCAAAACCTGATTCTAACATTTTCTTCACACAAAGCTATTAGTGTGACACATGACACAGAGATATGACACGACACAGTCCCGTTTTATAGTGAACATGATGCAATGCCAAACATGATATGACACAAGAACTGGTGATGACTATGACCGGCGGTAGTCCCCAACCATCCGCTTGCCTCCTCTCTTCCAACTTTTCTAAACATCTTTCGCTGTCATCGGCAATATAGTTATAAAATTCTAAGAAAATAAGGAAAACGCTAACAATTCAGTTGAAGAAGAAATCAAGTGGTTTGATGCATTTTATGGCATCATTCGGCCTCCAAAGTACCCAAAATCAACCTAGCTAGTGATGTAGACTAAAACCCCTTCAATCCAAATTAGAATCGATGAAGAAATTACCTTTTTTCGTAGGAAAGTCAAAGCAACCAAAAAAGCAAAAAAACACATGAAAACATACATTTTTTCGGCCGACTCTTCACGATTCGTTGCTCTATCAAATCTCCTCATCGTTGCAAAGTCATGAAGATTCGTTTGTGAGTCTCTCAACTCGCGAATGGTAAGTATTATAGGAAGAAATCTCTTGTGAGTGGCAGTTTTGTCACCACCCCATCCTTAGCAAGATGAGCGTTACTGCTCTTCCCTCTTTGGGTGGATCCAAATCCCAGTTGGATTTGGGTCCGACCCTATTACTACAACATGAACGTCCTAATTATGTTGTATTTATATGCTACAAAATGTAGCTATTTGGGGAGGTAATAAATGATTTAGTTATTAATAAAGTTTTCAATTCAATTAGTCTCCTCACTAGAAAGGGATTTTTATTTTTTAGTTATTAATTACTTTCTTAGTTGGCCTTAAAGATAGGTCTCTTACTTGATTTTTATTTATGTATCATCTTTACAAGCAATTAAGGAAGTTATCTTTAAATAAATAAGATAACCAGTTTGATTCAATGAGTGGATTAAAATTACTCATTAAATAAATGCACTCTTTATTATAGATGTTATAGAGATAAACTTTGAAAAGGCATGCTAATATAAACATGGGGATGATGATATTGATTTTAGTGATGATGGTGATAATTTTGAAGGAAGAGGAGTATAAGGAGATGACTATTTAATTAATGATTAAGATTTTTTTGTTTGATATTATGTTTCTTCTTTCTTATTCATGTAAGTTGTAACTTTAAATAATGTTTGTTACTTTGATTTGATTTGGTAAAAGACTAGTCTAATTGTTAGATTTTTTAAAATTCTTTGCTAGTTAGATGATTTATTGTTTATATTATAAATTTATTATTACTATTAATTAATCACAACTTAATGTAGTCTATGTGGATACTACCTTATTAAAATTGTTATATACTATTATTTTGATACAATGAAAATGTTTGTCCCTCTCACTTATTTTGATTAATAAGAATTGTTTAAGATTTTTCATGATTTTTATGAGTATTTTTAAAAAAAAGTTTATGATATGTTACGATATGGTAGAGTATGTTTGTATCGTTATATGACAAAATTTGATATGTGTTATGACATGCTACTAACATTTGATTCAGATTTGGCAAAAAATAGAACTTATCTCAAGCCAATAACGAAACTCTAAGTTAAAAAGGTATATATCATACGGAATTTAACCGCGTTAAATAGCTATAATGCTTAGGAGATTCCCTCTAGTATATACATGCATTTCTGCATATTTGTTTAAACTCTTACCGATTGTATCGTGCCGAGTCTTCCCAATTCTTGTCACCCTTCATATTTTTCAAAGGGTGTGGAGGAGTCAATTGCATCGTAGTTCATAGATACCTCACACGAACACAACTAAAGAAATCCATTCTCATGTCATGAGTATGTGACTTTCATATCCTTCTCAAAGCAATATGGGAGAAAAGGTTGATTTTTTCGTATTGTGGTGTTATGACACGAACGACACAAGACAAACACGACTCCAAACACCATCTCTACCTAAACCAGGATTGAAGACTCGATCCAAATACTTGTAACTTGTTCCAGGTGCATCATGATTGATGATTGAGTGAGTTTGCAGATAATAGATAATAAGCGTGGAGATAAACATTGTGGATTCGAGTTTACTTTCAACCAAGAATTACGACCGACCCAGACTAGGCCCCTTTTGGTTCCAATTTGGGGTTCAAAACCGAAGAAAAAATACAAAAATTTTTAGATTAAAAAATATAAGAAATTAGCGGATTGAAACCATCGATTACGGTTCCATCAAAAGTAAAACCGGAACTGAACTTGATGGTTCCCAACTCTGGGTCCAGTTCAACACCCGGTTTCAAAGGTTCTGGTTCTAATTAGTTTCGGTTAGAACAATCGGGCCTGTTTAAAACCGATGATATCTACTTGGAGGTGGCCGATTTGGACCTCGTTTGATGGGTTGAACTTGAACCGGCCCATCGGATTCGGTATCGAACCCGATCCGAAATCCTAAAGGCGGTTCTGGGTTTCCTTTATGCGGCCACCGTTCGTTTCACAGCCTCCCCTGTGGGCGTTTCTTTCACTCGAACCTATTTTTCGCCCTAATTTTCCCAAATGGCCCCATGCATGAAGGTATTCCTCTTTTCTCGATCTCTTTTCTGATTTTTTTTTTAATTTATTGTTTTAAATTTTACTTCTCTTCCGTTTAAGTATTCGAGGATGGATCTACTCCTCTTATTTTTCGAAATTTCGTTTTCTTTGGTAGGAATTACAGATTGAGTTTCAAAGATCGAGTTTTTTCTGTGATTGATCGATCTCGTTATGGTTTTTGATGGTACGATCTCCAAATCAAGAAGAATTGGTTTGGTTTTGTAAGGTTTTGGATCTTCCACAGGGGAATCCTTTTTAGTGTTAGGATCTTTTTCGCGTTCCTGGAAATTTGAGATGTTTGGTAATTGTTTTAGGTTTCCCGACCTTCTGATTGTTCCTTTTGTTTAGAGGATGCTGTCGAGAACGTCCATTCTGGTGGGTGTACATATGTGTAAATCGGTAGCTTGTAATCTTTGACCCGTAGAGCTTTTTCGTTCTTCGCCGGATCGGAATCGGTGTACAGTTGGCCATGGAAAGAGTGGTCGAAGAGATCGATCATGGCGGAAATAGGATTAGGGATTTGAAGCGTAAGCGTGATGTACGTTGCGCCGCCTATCTCGCCGACATTGGGCGTGGAAAGAAGAATCTTACTTATAGGAAGAAGGGATTAATGGTCTCGGCTGCCGCAGACAGCCTCGGGCATGGCTGTGGTTGTTGTTCGGGGAAGACAATGATCTTCAACTACTCGAATTTCCACAAGAGCGCGTTGCCCAAACGGTTGATGTTCTTCTCGAAGGGCGAGTGGGTTGATTTCCCTGCGCATGCAATCGATCCTCTCGTTAATGCATTCGGCGGCAAAAGGTCGGCAGTCGAGGTGGTGTTTGGTAGGTGCCTCTACCTCATTGATTTCCTTCGCATGGTGCGCGTCAACCTCAAAAGTGGGATGCGGCAATCCATTGCATGGATTGATGAATCGGGACGCTGTTTCTTTCCCAAGTATTTCTTTGATGGCAGTGATATCAAGGATGGAGGAAGGTGCAAGCGTTCAGGGCGTGCAAATGAACCCGAGATTGAGGTGAAGCTTGATATTGATATTAGTGGGGCGGGTAGTTCGGACACTCAGGATGCAAGCGATCCGTCGGTGTCGCATGAGAGGACTGTAAAGGTCCAGAACAGCCCGATTGCAGATGATCACAGTGACATAGACCAAGATTCGGGTGCAGGCCGAAACCAGCCTTTAGAAATGAAGGAAGGAACGGGTGAGAATGGCTATTTTCCCCTTGAGGGAGGAGCTTCTGCAAGAGCTATATCCAATATTGATGAAGAGATGCCGGAAATGTTTTGTTCAGACGCTCTACGGGATAAGGTGGTGTCTTTGGACAGAGGCTCTGGTGATTACGCTGTCGTTCGTGATGTGTTTCTTATGGGCTTGGGTACTCTCGTTACAGCTAGTCATATAGTTGGGATTTACCGTTGCTCCCCAACTAGTAGTTCTTCTCAAACCCGGATGCAGCTCTTTGCTGGCCGGGCTCAAACCATGAAGAACTACCGTGGTGATGCGAATCTTCGGTATGCTTGGTATGGCTCTTCAAGAGAAAATATTCTTCAAATCATGCTTCATGGTTTTGAAAAAATCCGAAATGGAGCGGTGTATGGGAACCGTATCTCTCTCTCTCCAAAAGAATGCTCCCATATCAGGTGGGTCCTTTTCTTCCGCCTGTATTATTCTTGCATCGGCTTACTCTGAGTGGTGCGTTTTGTTTGATTTGTGTCTAGGGTTTTCAGTTTACCATATCTTTCACTTCACGTTCTGTTTGTGCTGGCTGTGGCTGATGTACTTTGATGTTGCTCCACAGTGCCGCTTATTCTGATGTTGACGAAAAAGGTTTGCAGCACATGGTATTATGCCGTGTGATAATGGGTAATATGGAGAAAGTCTCTTTTGGTTCTGAACAGTTTTGCCCCAGCAGTGAAAATTTTGATAGTGGTGTGGATGATATTAGGAATCCTAAACATTATATCATTTGGGGCACCCATATGGACATACATATACTGCCGGAGTATGTTGTGAGTTTTAAGGTGCCTCTTTCTCTTCAAGGTAATTTTGCCTATATTACCATAACTTGATGGTTGTGAGTTTTTAATATGCCTTAATCGCTCCGACACTCATTCAGCCTTCTCTGGATTTGCTTTTATTTCTGTAAACTTTAAGAGTACTGGGCTGGACTCAAAGAAAGTCAAAGCACAGTTGGTTCAGTGGCAGTCACTAAATCCCGATTGCCTGACGACCATGTGAAAAGTGTTGCACGGACTGCTGTTTTGGTAAGAAGATTTCAAGTTTTTGTTTGTAATGGCCATTATTCAATGCATCTGGTGTTTAAAGTTTGTTGACTTAGAGTGGGGCTGGTAAAGAGTTGAACAAACAAAGCCTTCTTATGAGCAGTAGGTGCCTTGACAAGTATGGAAGTTCTTCTACTTGGAACTTGAACTTTGCTTCCTCATTGATAGGTGCTTATGGAGTTGTGCCTGGATGGTGTGGCAAGAAAATTTGTCTGTTTATTGATGATAGTATGGAGCTCTGTATCTTATACTTGTATATGTTTTACTGGACTTGAATTCCTTTGTTGTACTTTGAGAAAGGATACCAGTTTAACTTTTCTAAGGGTAGTCAGCAAAATATACAGGGAAATGCACCGGAAGCAGTGAAAAAGCCAAATTCGAATTGGATGCCATTTCCTCTACTGTTTGCTGTGATTGATAAGCACATATCTCGGGGAACTAGGAAGCATATTGACTGCTATTATGATGCTTTCAAGGTGAGAATGCTTATGAATTAGTTGGTTTAGCTCTATGTCAGCTTCTCTTTTTTGATGAATATATGATCATTCTTTTTCTTTGTGGTTTCTATCAGAGCAAAAGGATGACCAGGGAAGAGTTTATTAAAAGGTTAAGATTGCTTGTTGGAGATGATCTGCTTATTGCCACCTTGAAAAATTTGCAGTCCTACGTAAGTTTCCTGATTGATAGCTCATGAATTTGTTTTGTTAAATTTGTGTGGCCTTCTACTTCTTGTTAAGGCTAATGGAAGCGTATAGGTTTGTCTCGTACACTGTTTCTATGATGTGGTGTATTATTGCATGATGGGTATTATATAGTTCCAAGTACGGAGCACTCTGGGGCATAGACTGTTGTATGGGGCATTACTACGGAGAGGTGCAATTTATCGATATTCTGAACATTGCCATGTATGACAAAACACACTACTGTGGTATATCAGTATTACTGCCTATATTGCTTCACACATTTATGGTGTTGCATGATGATGTAGAATACTACAGTATAATACCATATTAAGGTTCTTATAAGTTTAGCTTTTCCAATTTTTACTTTCTCAGTAAAATTTAGAACAATAAGTGTCATGAAAAAATGATGTCTATTGGTGTTCTATATGATACGGAGACATGAAATACATCACTCATTACGTGAATTAAAATTTGTACATCGATCTGCTTTTTTGAATTAGCGTACTGATGTTCTTGTCAATATCTGGCAATCCGTCATTTGTGATTTGTATGTGATTTTGTGCAGAGTCGGTTGGCCTTCAACAAAATAGCTTTTCAGCTGGTGTTTGCCATATCAAATCTTGTGCTTTTACTTTCTTCTGTCGCATGATACCAAATCGCTATTTTTAATTAGTAAGAGGCCCTTTTCTTTTGGTGTCCTATACAATACAGTGACATAGAAGTCAGTACTTTTATTGTTTATGGAATGATAGAAAGCTAGAAACTAGGTCTTGGATCTGCTTTTCTGGGTTTTTTTTTTGTCAAACATGTTCTCTGAAAAGGCTTCATTTTTTAAGTTTGTTCTCGTTGTTATTTGCAGAAAAATGGCTTCCATATGTCAGAATAGATCAAATCTCTTCAAGAAGCGTTAGGACTGCGATATTAGGTCTATTGAAATTCAGCTAAAATCCATCAGTATAAATATTTCTTTTATTCTATAGAGATGATAACGAGAAACAGATTTGGTTTTGCTTTGTAGATTTTTGAATAAAAATAGGAAGCGGCCCCTTTATTTTCTCTCTCCCGATTTCTTGCATCCTCCACCCACCTTGCCCATCTCCCTGTTAACTTCGTACAATGCATCTTTTGCAAAACCAATTCTAAGGATAGCATGATTTATTTGTCTTGACTTTGAGGAACAAATAAAAATACGTTCAAACAGGTCTTAAGTTTCTTAAGGATTAGCACAAGTGTGTATTGTGGCTGGAAGCTTGGAAGGCCCATTGTTGGAACTCCCGAACCTTCACTCCACGTGTAAATTGCTGGAACCGAATCTACCAAATTCAAAAATAAGCCTTCTCCCACTCTATGGGGGTAAACTCATATTGAATAGAAGATGTAAAATCCAAAATCTTAGTTCTCACTTGTTTAAGTTATCAATGAAATGATGTTTTATCTTGGCCCTACCCAGCAAAGCGGACTTTTTATTTTCTTATGCCGACATGAGTTATGTATACAGGATATGATTGACATCTTCATACAAACAGGTTGTTGGTGCAGACGCGATGGTGGGCTCTCCCCTCGGGGATCCAGGTATCTCGGCTCCATGCAGGTTTAGGAACAGTAGATCTTCTGTGAACGGATCCTCTCCTGACAAGTAAATTTGGCTTAGTTTGATTGTCTAGAATTATGGTTCGGTCACAAGCTGTCTGAACAGGTAGAACGTGTTATGCACAAATCATGATCTAAACTGTGTATGGAATTTGTCGACTAGAAACTGTAAAATGTTATTCAGTCCTCTTTCTCCTCTTCCGTTTTCAGATCCTGTTCCTTCATATCTTTGTTATTTTAATTCCAAAACCCATCTGCATGAATGTATTATATTTTTGGGTGGGTCAAGTTTTAACCCGGTGAATGATGTTCTGCATGTAAGCTACTCCTTTGCTGTTTGATATATGGCTCCGCATGTTACTATCACTACTAAGGGGCATTTACAAGTAAATGCATATTCTTTGAGGACATTCGTGAATGGAAGATTGATGACACTTGCTGATGTGGGGGTTTAAGTTTTCAAGTTGGATATGTGAATGGAAGGGAACTCGGAACGCAGCAGAAGCTGGCTTCTATGACGAACTTTGGTGGGTATGGCTTGCTACGGAGATGGCTGCATAATCCCCACAGGAAAATCAGATTTTTTAACAGGGGAGGAAACGATATGTAGCGAGCCGGAATGGTTGGAAATGCAGTACGCCTTTGCCATGTCTCCCAGTAAAACAACAACTACAACAACTACTAAGCCTTTTCCCATACTAGACGGGGTCGGCTACATGGATTATTTGTTTCCACAGATCCCTATCATGTGCCATGTTAGCAGTTAACTCCCAATAAGCTAGATCATTCTTTATTGTTTCTTTCCAACACTTTTGTGGTCGTCCTCTACCTCTTTTAATACTTTCCAAATTTAGTTTTTCTAACCTTCTTAGAGGTTCTTCTTTTGATCTTCTTTCTATATGTCCAAACCATCTTAAACGATGTTCTCTCATTTTATCCTCTATTGGTGCCACTCCTAATTTGTTTCTAATAACTTCATTATGTATACGGTCTTTTCTTGTATGACCACTCATCCATCTCAACATCTTCATTTCTTTCACAGACATCTTTTGTACATGTTGATGTTTAACTGCCCAACACTCAGAACCATAAAACATGGCAGGCCTAATTGCTCCTCTATAATATTTACCTTTTAATTTTAATGGTATCTTCTTATCACAAAGAATACCTGATACTCCTCTCCATTTTAACCAACCAGCATTAATTCTATGTGTAACATCTCCATCAATTCTTCCATCACTTTGAAAAATTGACCCTAGGTATTTAAAACTTTCCTTTTGGGGAATGCAATGTGTGCCAATTTTAATTTCTATGTCCTATGAAGTAGTCAAATGATCAAACTTACATTCCATATATTCTGTCTTTGTTCTACTAAGTCGGAGGCCTTTGCTTTCTAATGTTTCTCTCCATAGTTCCAATTTTCTATTAACTTTTTCCTTAGACTCCTCCACTAATACAATGTCATCTTCAAATAACATACACCAAGGTACTTCATCCTGAATGTGTTTTGTTAACTCATCCATCACCATTATAAATAAGTATGGACTTAAAGTTGATCCTTGATGTAACCCAATATTAACTTCAAAGAAGTCTGTCATTCCTTCATGAGTCCTCACATATGTTTTTGCACCATCATACATGTCTCTTATAAGGTTAATATATGTCAATGGGATACCTCTTTTTTTCAAAGTTCTCCAAAGAACCTCCCTCGGTACCCTATCATAAGCTTTTTCTAGATCAATAAATATCACGTGAAGGTCTTTCTTTTTTGCTCTAAAATGTTCCATAAGATGTCTCAAAAGGTGAATCGCTTCAATAGTAGATATGCCTGACATAAATCTAAATTGGTTCTCTGTTGTACTTGATACTTGTCTTAACCTACGTTCGATAATTCTTTCCCATAATTTCATAGTATGACTCATTAACTTGATACATCGATAATTCGCACAATTTTGAATGTCTCCCTTGTTCTTATATATGGGTATAAGTGTACTTGCTCTTCATTCCTCGGGCATCTTTTGGTTTTTCCATATTTCATTAAATAGTCTTGTGAGCCAAGTGATTCCTATTTCTCCTAGTATTTTCCAAACTTCTATAGGAATATTATCTGGTCTTACCGATTTACCACTCTTCATATGTTTAAGAGCCTCTTTGACTTCATTCTTTTGAATACGTCGGTAGAAATTGTGGTTTATATACTTTTCTGACTTGGCTAAATCTCCTAAACTAATACTAACATCTTTATTTTCATTAAAAAGATTATAAAAATAGTTTTTCCATCTATTTCTTATATCATCATTTGCCACTAGAATTTTTTCATCCTCGTCTTTTATGCATCTAACATAATTACGATCTTTAGTTTTCTTATCTCTAGCCCTAGCTATCCTAAAAATATCTCTTTCACCCTCTTTTGAGTTGAGTTTTTTATATAAATCATCCCAAATCTTAGCTTTTGCTTCACTAACGGCCTTTTTCGCTTCCTTCTTTGCTTTCTTATAAGCTTCTAAAGTTTCACTAGTTTTCTTAGCATAATGTAATTTGTAACATGCCCTCTTTGCCTTGATTTTATTTTGTACTACTTCACTCCACAACCAAGCTTCTTTTTGTGCTGTACACCTCCCTTAGATACCCCTTACACATCTTTCGCCACTTTCCTAATATGTATAGCCATATTGTTCCATATATCACAGGGTGTGCCAACATAATTCCAAACATCTCCTTGAAGGACTTTCTGTTTAAATATATCTTCTTTCTCGCTTTTGAAGTTCCACCATTTAGTCCGAATAGCTCGATGCACTCTTTTCTTCTTTGTCCATTTTTTTTTTGTAAATCCATAACTAAAAGTCGATGTTGGGTGGTTAAGCTTTCTCTTGGAATTACCTTACAATCTTTACAACACGCACTATCTTTTTTTCTACAAATAAAGTAATCAATTTGTGTTTGTGATAAGCCACTCTTATAAGTAATTAAATGTTCATCTCTTTTTTTGAAGATTGTATTGACTATAAAGAGATTAAATGACATAGCAAAATTTAAAATCTCCCTACCTTCCTCGTTTATATCCCCAAAACCAAAGTTTCCATGAATCCCTTGATATCCTAATGCCTTTTTATCGACATGTCCATTTAAATCTCCTCCTAAACAAATCATCTCCCTTTGTGGAATCTTTTGAAACACCTTATCTAACTCTTTCCAAAAAACTGTCTTTATACTATCTTCTAGTCCTACTTGGGGTGCATAAGCACAAACTATATTCAAAACCTCTGCTCCTAACACTAATTTCAACGTCATGATTTGGTCACCATATCATTGTATGTCTACTACACTCTCCTTTAAATCTTTATTTATGATAATACTAACTCCGTTTCGAGCCTTTTCTTTACCTGAGTACCATAATTTAAAACCTGTATCCTCTATCTCCTTTGCTTTTTCTCCAACCCATTTTGTCTCTTGTAAACATAGAATATGAATCTTTCTCCAAATCATAGTATCTACCACCTCCATTAGCTTACCCGATAATGTTCCGATATTCCAAGAACCAATACGAATCTTATTATCTAGGACTAGCTTCCTTACCTCCCGCATCCGTCCATAATCAAAATGCGAAGACCCTCTCTGAAAAATTTTCACTACATTCGGGCGGCAATGTAGCGGGACTAACTTCTTTACCCACACCCATCCATATTGAAAATGCAGAGACTTTCTCTGTAATTATTCACTACATTCGAGTGGCAATGTAGCGGGATTAACTTCTTTACCCACACCCGTCCATGATCTGAGAACCTTATCTGCAATTGATTCACTACATTCGGGCGAAAATGTAGTGGTCTTTGCTTACTTCTTACTGCATTCGGGCTCTGTAGCACGTCGCTAGGCGGGGACTCCCAGTAAAAGATTGCGAAAATAATCCATGTAACCGACAATCCCATCTAGTATGGGAAAAGAGTTGGTTGTTGTTGCAGCTGCCTTTAGTAGGTAAGATGGGTCAGGCAAATACCTAGCACTGACGGAAAATGAAGAATGAAAATCCAAAAGAAAGCAACCAATCAGGCGGCTTCTCCTTCCAATAGGGGTCTCGAGTCGTGAGGGCACCCAAGTGCTAAGACTTTACTTTTCACAACCACCTTCAACCCACCAACCTCAGCCGACCACATTGGCGCACTGCCGCCTCTAATCTTCCGGCTTTCCAGCCTCATTCAACGAAGAAATATTAAGTAGAGAAGCCTCCGCTTCGCACAAGGCCAGTTCCAATTTGCCTCGTCAAGTAAACAAAGCCGGCCTAGTTTTAGCCCAACAGTGCAACCAAACTTTCCTTCGAATATAAGGCCCTTCACGGTTTTTATACATAGTTAAGATAATGGATCCACCAGCACTGCAAGGTGCAGTTTCCAGCTACCAAAATTCGAAGAGTGAAAGACACTTAAGTGTGCGTGCGCACCTGCACACACACAGAGAGAAAGAGTGGTAACTCAACATAATCTAGATCATTAGATCATAATCTATTATTTCTTTTCAACGCTTTTGTAATCTTTTTTTAATTAACATTTTCATGTCTAGTTTCTCACTTTATTTTGGAATTTCTTGTGGTCTTTTGATGTGACTAAACTATTTTAAACAAATTTGTGTTCATTTTTTTATGTTGGCATTACTTACAATTTTGTTCACTACATAATTTTAATTATTTGTTAACTTTTTTTTATACTGGTTCATTAACACAATGTCATTCACGCATAACATATACCTAGGTACTTTATCTTGATTGTGCTTTATTAACTCATCAATAACCAAGCTAAATGAATATGAATCTAAAGTTGATCTTTAATGTAATTCAATGTTAACTTTAAAGAAATTCATCGTTCTTTTATAAATTCTTACATATGTTTGTGCACCATCATATGTGTATTAAAATTTGATGTCCGGCAATGGGATACTTATCTTTTTCAAAGTTCTTCAAAGAATACCTTTTGGTACTTTATTGTAAGATTTTTTTAAATTAATAAATATCATATAAAGTTTTTTTTTGCTCTAAAATATCTATAAGTTGACTCAATAGGTGAATAGCTTGAATAGTGGATCTCCTTGGCATGAACTTAAATTAGTTTTTTGGAGTACTAGATATTTATTTCAACCTATGCTCAATAATTTTTTCTCACAACTTTATAGTATAACTCATCAACTAGACATTCCGATGATAATGTCCTCCTTGTTCTTGTATATAGGTATATTTGTACTCTTTCTTCATTTCTTAACAATTTGTTAGTTTTGTCATATTTCATTAAATAATCCTATAAGCCAAGAGGTACCTATTTCACTTAGGATTTTTCAAACCTTAGAAATGTTGTTTAGTTTTACACATTTACACATTTAGCAATTTGTAACACATTTTTTTGCCTTAATTTATCTTTTTTTTCACTCTATCACCAAGCTTTCTTTTATACTATATGCCTCCTTTAGATTCACCTAACACATTTGTGTGCTATTTTTCTTATATGTTGTAATATGTTGCGTCATATTATTTCACGTGTTACAAGCAGTACCTATAGAATTCTGAGTATCTTCTTGAAGAACCTTTCTTTTAAAATTTGTTTTCTTTTTCATTTTTGAAGTTTTATCATTTAGTCTAAGTAGTTCGGCGTAAATATTTTTTCTCTTTATCTACTTTCTTATATGTAAATCAATAACTAAAATTCTATGTTAAGTAGTTAAGTTTTATTTTAAAATTAATTTGTAATCTTTATAATATAATTTATCTTTTCTTTTATAAGCAAAATTATCTATTTATGCTTGTGACAGTTCACTCTTATAAGTAACTAAATGCTCATTTATTTTTTTGAAATTTATATTGATTATAAAGAGATTATATGTCATAGCCATTTTTTTTTTAACTTTTCATTTAAATTACCAAAGTCATATTTTTTGAAAATACCTTGATACTCTAATACTTCTTTTCCCATATATCTATTTAGATGTCCTCGAAACAAGTCATCTTTTCATGGGCTTTGAACTACTCAAATACTTTCTTTATGCTATCTTGCACTCCTACTTGGGGTGTATAAGTAAAAAGTATATCTAAAGCCTCTATTCTTAACACTAATTTTATCATTATAATTTAGTCATTGTATTGTTGTATGTCTACTACACTACTCTTTAAATCCTTATTTATAATAATATCAACTTTATTTCAACTTTTTTTTAGTACCATAATTTAAAATCAGCTTTCTCAATCTCCTTAGTTTTTTCTACGACTCATTTTGTAGCTTGTAAACATAGGATGTGATTTTTTCTCTTAATCACAATATCCATCACTTTCATTAGCTTGTAAGTATTCCAAGTACCAATGTGAATCTTGTTATCATTTTCTAGTGACACAATATCTGAAGCACAAAGAAGGTGACACTATGATCCATGTGAAAATGACCTTGTTTAGTTAGTGGATTTACATGCATGGGATTGCAACTATTTCTTCATCGGGATAATTGTTGAGGAGCAGCAATCCTATAACAGTTCGAATTCTTCGAAAAGCTATATAGTCCTCATTGAATTTTAGTTAATTAAACGTCACCTATAATTTTTCTGGTTAACTCGACAATAAAGAATCATCTAGCTTATGCTAAATTAATTGTTAGTATGATACATAATCGAGATTTAGAGAAACAAAAAATTAATGTAGTTGGTTTCATTTAGTATGAGAAAAAGCTTAGTTGTTGTTGTTGTTGCTCCATGGCCATGTGTGTAAAAGCTTAGTTGTTGTTGTCGTTGCTCCATGGCCATGTGGGTCTTGACATAGCATTGTTATAAGGCACCGTTTTACTTTTATCAAGGTCACATCCTGAAACATGGCCTGGTAATATAACACGACACAAAATCTCAACATGAACGACCCACAAAGAACTTATGCAAGTGCACCTAAGATAACGCGCATGAAAATGGGCTTTTGTTCGTGTTGACCTGTTTGGGGTATGAATCCCATGAAATCCAAAACGCGAAATTGTTGGCTATGTAAGTCCCCATAGGGATATGACCCGAGAACTGCGTTTGCAGCTAGACTGAGTAAATCATTGGTTAAACTATTTATGATACCCACGGAGTGATTGGTTGCGTCCTTAATTGAAATTACCACCATTAGAACAATAAAAGTGCTTCATATCACTGATCCTACAAGGGTAAATCATTGGTTAAATCGATAGTTTCAAACCGTTCACCTCAATTCAATCAGAATCCTGAAGCCACAATCCGGTTTTCGTTTGGTTCCGGTTTTATTTGTTCTAGGTTCAGTTTCATGATGGTTTTGGTTCCGGTTTCATTTAAAAGATTTACTAAACAAAGATTTGATTTTAAAGGAATGCTTGGAACTGCCAGTTCTGATTGGGTTTCTCAATTGGTTGGTTACGAATAAAGTTGGAGGGGTTTTAGGTTTTGGTTTAGTTTCGGTTTCGGTTCCGTCCAATTCCAAGAACAGTTCAAGTCCGGTTCAACCCGCGGGTTCCAAACCAGCCACTTCTCTCAGATGGTACAACAATCTTGACCAAGCTATAGACAAGCCGAACCGAGTTGATGTAAGAGCTGCTCATTTCATTTATCCGCCCTAATTTTACTGCTCCTTATATTGGGTTTCAGTTACCATAACATACAAATTTATAAAACAGTTTCCGCTGCTCTCGAGTCGACCTGATTCGAAGTAAATTGGGCCGAACAATTCGAATCTGTTTGTTTTGGTTCTATCACAACCTGGAAACAAGAGTGAACCGGTCGGCCGCCTTCAGTCTCCGTTTTAGTTCCGGTTTCACTGGTGTTAGTCCAGTTTTGTGATGGTTCTAATTCTGGATTACGATAGAACTGGAACTGGACTTTTAGTTCAGTAGTTCCGGTTTCACTGGTTTTAGTCCAGTTTTGTGATGGTTCTAATTCTGGATTACGATAGAACTGGAACTGGACTTTTAGTTCCGTAGTTCCAGCCTCTCAACCAAACACCCAGTTCTGGTTCACTTCCAGTTTTTGGTTTCATCCGATTCCAAGAGCGGTTCAGGTCCGGTTCAACCCGGAGGGGTCCAAACCAGCCACTTCCAGAGTTCAGTGAATGGGTTTATTTACTCACTCCTCTGTGGACTTGTATAAAACCCACAACAGGCGACACCTTTTTGGCTCGTTTACAGGCACACTACGGAAGGGGAGGAGGAGAAGCAAAAGGAAGAAGAAAATGGCGGAAGGAAACGAGAATAGCAACTACACAGAGGAGAAAACGAGGCCGTGTCGCTTCGTTGACATCCAAGGCAATGGAGAACGATCCTCCGGGGGGAACCAACCGACGCTTTACGACGTCATCCACCGATTCCTCGCCGGAATCTTCTTCCCCTATCCCAAATCCGGACTCCCATTCTTCCACAGGATCAAAAGTTCTGTACAAGAGAATGCCCAAGATTTCTGCGAGGCATCGAGGGGATTCGTGGAGAGCGTCGTCGCGTGGACTCGCCGGGGAGGAGCATGGCGCGCGATCCTTGTCATTTCGGTGAATCTTTCGTTCTTTATTCGTTTCTCGATCTCTAATTAAGTCTGAATTTATGTGTGTGTTGAGAACTTCGGGGTTTCTGTAGATTGGAACGATTGCTGCTGTGGGATTGACGGGATTGTTGGCGTTCGTGCTGTTCTTCTCCGCGGCGACGTTTAATGCGGTTGTGATCTCTCTGTTGATATCCTTAGCGGCCGCAGGCGGATTTCTCGCTTTGTTTCTTGCTTGCTTGACGGGAATTTATATCGGTGCATTATTCGTCGCCGTCTGCGCCATCTCCACGATCACATTCCTCACTATCTTCGCTGTTTTGGTGACTACAGGTAATTTCTTTCTAAGAGTGTTGTCGTATTATGCTCGTTTCTTTTGTATTTCTTTCTTCTAAATCCAGAGAACATCTTCATTCTTTATGCATGCAAAAGCAAATCAGGTGAGTTCCGGGTTTCCCCTTTACCCAACAAAAAGGGGCAGTTTTATGAGTCAATCGACAGTTTTGGTTTTCTCTTTTTGTGTTTATATTCTTCTCCTCAGTGGATTTCTTTATTGGGATCAAACAAGCTTTTAGAGATCGTATATTCTACCTGAAATCGCATGAGGTTCTAAGCATCGAGGATTTTGGAACTGAATCAGAACCTTAAGGATCCTAACTTACCTCTTTTTATTTTGTTACAACGGGAGGCCGAAGCTGTGCACCCTCCAAGAGTCGAACTCCTGCCTGCGGCAAGGGCTTCAGAGCGCCCCGCCCGCCGTTGAGCTATCGTTCTGGGTGCAGATCGTAACTTGCCTGTAGCTCTTTCCTTTTTAATGATTTTTTAATGTATATACATATAATCACTGAAAAATCATATGAGAAAGATAATGATTCATATCTTTAACATGTAACATATGATTATGCTCAAGCTGCATGATTCATGAATTTCATACTTATTTCTATGTTGTTTAGTGGGCTCATCTTCATGAAACGGTCCTAATGATCCCGTAAACAAGATTCTGATCGCACTGCGATCATGCACAATGGAATCCTTCACTTTGATCTGGTGATTTCATCCTACGATCTTAGGATCCAATTCAGAATCTTCACAACAATTGTTTCAAGAAAGACAAATTGAGATCTTTTTGTCCAAACTTTCTTGTTCATATGTTTCGTTTTGGTTTCCTTCTACATACCAGGTAGTTGAATAAGTTTAGTCACTGGGGAAAAAGTATGTCTGGCCAATGGAATAGAAATTTGGTAGAAAAGGAACCTTTTGATTGCATTCCTTGTCTCACCTTAGAGTTAGTGATGTATGTTTTACCTAAAAAGGGGAAGTAACATATCTTGTTCGTCTTTCTCTTTATAACTCTGTCTAGGGTGGATTGGATTCTTGTGGGCCGTGTGGCAAGCTGTGAAGAAAAGCTTTGATGTCACTAAATACTCTTTGACTACAACTGGATCAGTGATCTCAGCCTACACTAATGCTCGACACACTCATCATAAGTGAATTCTCTGAGAAACCAAGGTGCTTGTTGCGTAAGTTCTGTCAAATATCCATCTCGGAGTCTGCTGTTGTGGTTCCCTGTATAGGTCAGTCCGAGAGTCTTGTCTGAGACTCTGAGTACTCTTAAAGTTGCTCTTGTATCATATCTCTGTCTACTCTTTCATTGCCATCGGGTTTATTGTCTTTTGGATGGTAATTACTATGATGGCCTTCGTATAGATCGCAAATGTAGTAGCTGCTGATCATAATAAAGATAAAACTTCTTATTTCCTTTGTTATTGTTCTTTAGTCTGCTTTCAGGTTCAGTAATATAAATTATGAGAACTGGTTTTTATGCATTTGTATTGCATGAATAAGATGGAGAAACTTGTTAGGCTTGATAATATTTCATTGCAATTTTCGCCGTTTGCATGGGAATTACATTGATGATCACCGCAAAGATAAAGGTTTGATTGGAACAGTTGGTGATCCTAATAAGGTGAAAACTTTGTGTTTCATGTTTACTCATTTTAAACTCATTTCGGCTTTGGTTGCATCTCACAGAAAATAGATTGATTATGTTTTTGAGAAACTGTGCTGCATATATATTAAAACGAAACAGAGAATTTGGCACTCAGAGCATTAGCTCACCTGGCCAGGATATTCGACTCGCAAGTTGAAGATCGTGAGTTTGAAACACCAGTCATGCATACCTGCCTTCTGCTAAACACAAAATATGGGGTTGTTTCGGATGATATTCAAATTGCATTGGATGTGATTGTGTTAAAACTTGATTGCAACTTGTATGAGCAATGAATCATGGATTACAGGGATGATGTTGGTCATGTTTCAACACCTCTTGACTTTCCGTTGCCACATTGAATTTGTAGGTTTGTGTGTTTTTGAATTAAGATGTGGTGTAAGGAGATTTGACTGCCTGTTGTGGGATGGCTTCTGGTTGGCTAGGCATCCATGTTGCCCTCTTTCTCTTCCTTCTAATGGTGCAAAGTTGAGAATGATCATCTTTTTTCATTTCCTGGTTTTACTGAGAGCTCGAAGCTTCACACAAAACACACACACACACAAACACAAAAGCATGCTCCCCCGGAAATCGAGCTCGACACCTTTTGGCATGACATAAATGATGCATGACTTGATGCCATAAGGTGCTACTTTGTATCTCGGAGTTGTTTTATGGGATTATACTATGGCTTGCCTCAAATGAAAGGGTATAAGTTTTTCTCAGCATGACGGACATGAGTTTCGGGCGCTATCTCAGCTGTGTGTGCATGTGTGCGTAAACATATCTCAGTGCAAGATGATTGGAGGCAGTGGTGGATATACATTGAGCCAAGCCGAAATTTGGGATATCAACTTGAAGTGATGGTGGGATCCATAGGCTATAATTCATAGGTCGTCCCACTCCCACTCTGAAAGAGTTTCTAGATCCGCCACTGGTTGGAGGTCGACAATTAAAATGTTTACTGTGATTTGATGTATAGAAAATGATAGTTCCTCTGGCAGGAGGCCATCAGTCATCGTTATGGAGACTTACCGTTGTGGTCGTCTCTTTGACAGGAACTGGCGAAGATGACTGCCGTAAGGGTAAGGTTTTATTATTGTCTTAGTGACTTTGATTCCCTTGGTAGGAATTTAATGAAGGATTTTGTGTAATAAATTGTCAACCTTATGTCTGCGTAGGGTTGGGATGGGTACACCACACCGGGCCCTGTACCCGGGCCTCAATTTTGTGGTACCACCCGTGTTACTTATCCATAAGGTTTAATGGGTTGGATCTTCTTCTCGCCATGGGTAATGGGTTGGAACAGTAAGCTACTTACTAATTACTATCTCTAGGAGGCAGGGTAGGGATGGTAATTTGGACCTGCCCTGTGGGTATCCGCTTTGATCTGTCCCGTATGGGGTGGGTGTCTAGGTTTGAAAACACACACACACACACACACACACACACATATATATATATATATATAAATGTTTATTATATATATATTTATAAATATTTTACATGCTTTATTTGTATATAACTATATGTACCCAATAACTGTTAGTTTAATAATATAAAGTATCATAAAAAAGATTTTGTATTTTATGTAAAATCTATAATATTAATTTTTTTTCTTAAAGCATATTTTTACGTGTTTAAATGGGGCAGGACGGTGCGGGCCTGGGTTGTAACCAAAGGGTGAGGGGAGGGTGCGGGTTTGATACCTAAGAACTGCATGACGAAGGGGGGCGGAGTGTATAAGAAGGATTCTAGAGCAGAACGGGTGCGAGTGGAGTGAAAACCCACCCAGTTGCCATTCCTAAATCAAGCTTAATCTGCCCTATGCAATTTCTTATCAAATGGTTTCCTCAATAGTCATAGAATTCATCTTCTAAGTTGGCAGGGTTCGCAAACCCAAGATTGAAAGAGGTTCCCGGAATCCCCCTTACTGGTTTGCAATATACAACAACAACTAAGCCTTTTCCCATACACTGGTTTGCAATATATTTATTACATAATTTTTGTCATGAATATATCTATTTGGTGCTACCTATCCTCGCTTGCCTTCCAGAAAAAAAAAGTTCTTGTCTGCAGAATTTAAAGATCAAACTTAAGCCTCTTCGGTCTTTTTTTTTTACAAGAGATGGCCGAAACCTAAAACATTCACTCACACATGCATCCTCTAAGAGTCGAACTCTCCACCAGATCAGTGGCCTTAGAGTGTACTGCCATTGCTAACCCTTTGCATAGCTTCTCGTAAGGGTGTTCACGGTTTAGTTCGGTTCTCATTTTATATGTATATGACTTTATAAGAGTGATATACATAAACTTATAGATATTATATATAAGTTTTATGAGCTTATGTACATATAAAATGTGAATATATCTGTATATATAATGGTTCTGTTTGGTTCCAACACTGGAATCGTGAATCGAACCATTAGAAATGTTTAACCAAAATTGAACCAAACCAAACCACCAGATATCTGGAACTGAACCGAACTGCCAATTTATAGAAACTTTTAACCAAAATTGAACCAAACCAAACCAAACCACCAGATATCTGGAACTGAACCGAACTGCCAATTTGGCTATTCCACGAACACCCCTATTCTCTCCCATCTTTATCAAGTTTCACCTTTGCGTAAATTAGTACTGGTAACAAAAGGAAATTACTTATTTGTCTTTGATATATTTCTAGCTTAATTTATTTTGAATTCCTGCTTGGATGATTCGAACGTAAAAGGTGAAACTACGCAGCTATTGTTTTTAGTAGGCAAGCTATGCTGGCCGAACCCTGCTGTCTCTAGTCCTTGTGTGCCGAGGAAAATAGGAGCTGGGCCAGGAAAGCGTACATTTTATGGGTCCACAAAATACTGGCCCATGGGGCCCCGTCTTTCAAGCACTCGTGAGCCAAAGTCGTTCATGAAACGTGCATTTCAACTTGGAGAGAAGAACGTGGGCTGGGGCATGCACGGCCATGTTCGGTGCGTTCTGCGTCTGCAAACACATCATAAGGGCCAAACAGGGCTGACGCTTCATAAAAGGTTTTCAAATGCCGATATATAATTGTACACTATAAATGTATCATAATTAATGACACTTACAACAACACGACAACAACTAAGCCTTTTCTTGGGGTTGGCTACATGGATTCTTTGTTTCCACATAACGTACGATGCTAGCAGTTAATTCAATATAAACTAGATCATTTTTTATTGTTTCTTTTCCATACTTTTGTGGTCGTCCTTTTATTCTTTTAACATTTTCACAATTTAATTTTCATATCTTTTAAAAGGAGCATTCTTAGGTTGTCTTTCTACATGTCCAAACCATCTTAGACGATTTTTCCTTATTTTATCCTCAGTATGTATACAATCTTTCTTTGTGTGACCACTCGTCCATCTCAACATCTTCATTTTTGCTAAAGACTTCTTTTGTACATGTTGATGAGTAACTCCCCAACACTGAAAACCATAAAATATAGTAGGTCTAATTGTTGCCCTATAATATTTATCAATTCTAACTTTAATGATATCTTTTTATCACATAGAATACTTGATTCTCCTCTCCATTTTAACAAACCCATATTAATTCTATGCATAACATCCTCATCAATGTGTGTCAATCTTAATTTATATTTCCTCTTAAATACCCAAATAATCAAACTTACATTCCATATATTTTGCTTTTGTTCTACTAAGTCGTAAGCCTTTACTTTCTAATTTTTCTCTCCATAGTTCTAATTTCCTACTAACTTTTTCCTTAGACTCATCCACTAACACTAATCTCCGAATAACATACACCAAGGTACTTCATCTTGAATATGTTTTGTTAACTCATCAATGACCAATATAAATAAATATGAACTTCCAGTTGATCCATGATGTAACCCAATATTAACTTTAAAGGAGTTTGTCATTTCTTCATGAGTTCTCACACATGCACCATAGCGTATGTTTTTTCTATATCAATAAATATCATATGAAGGCTCTTTTTTTTTACTCTAAAATATTTCATAAGACATCTCAATAGGTGAATCACTTAAATAGTAGATATGTCGGGCATGAATATAAATTGGTTCTCTGTTGTACTCGATACTTGTTTTAACTTATGTTCGATAATTCTTTCTCATAATTTTATAGTATGACTCATTAACTTCATACCTCGATAATTTACACAATTCTAAATATCTCCCTTGTTCTTATATATGAGTATAAGTGTACTCACTCTCTATTCTTCGGGCATCTTTTGAGTTCTTCATATTTCATTAACTAGTCTTGTGAGACAAGTGGTCACCATCTCTCATAGGATTTTTCTTACTCTTATAAGAATATTGTTTGGTCCTATGTATTTACCATCCTTCATATATTTAAGAGCTTTTTTGACTTTATTTTTTTTGAATACCCCAATAGAAATTATGGTTTATATACTTTTTTTATTTGACTAACTCTTCTAAGCTAATACTACCATATGTATTTTTATTAAAAAACTTATAAAAATAAAATTTTCATCTATTTTTAATAGTCACTAACTCCGCCCATGTAAGGGATCACCCTTGCATTGCCGGTCCCAAGCCCAGATAAAGGAGGAGGGCTGTGTTAGGCTTCCGACAGCCAGCGTAAAACTTCATCGGATTTCTACAACATGGATTACAAAAATTATGAGCATTGCTTTGGGGCGTCCCCGCCTAGCGACGTGCTGCAGAGCCCGAATGCAGTAAGAAGTAAGCAAGGGCCACTACATTTTCGCCCTAATGTAGTGAATCAATTGCAGAGAGGGTTCCCACATCATGGACGGGTGTGGGTAAAGAAGTTAGTCCCACTACATTGCCGCCCGAATGTAGTGAAAAATTTTCAGAGAGGGTCTCCGTATTTTGATTATGGACGGATGCGGGGGGTAAGGAAGCTAATCCTAGATAATAAGATTCGTATTGGTTCTTGGAATATCGGAACATTATCGGGTAAGCTAATGGAGGTGGTAGATACTATGATTCGGAGAAAGATTCATATTCTATGTTTACAAGAGACAAAATGGGTTGGAGAAAAAGCAAAGGAGATAGAGGATACAGGTTTTAAATTATGGTACTCAGGTAAAGAAAAGGCCCGAAACGGAGTTGGTATTATCATAAATAAAGATTTAAAGGAGAGTGTAGTAGACATACAACGATATGGTGACCGAATCATGACATTGAAATTAGTGTTAGGAGCAGAGGTTTTGAATATAGTTTGTGCTTACGCACCCCAAGTAGGACTAGAAGATAGTATAAAGGCAGTTTTTTGGGAAGAGTTAGATAAGGTGTTTCAAAAGATTCCACAAAGGGAGATGATTTGTTTAAGAGGAGATTTAAATGGACATGTCGGTAAAGAGGCATTAGGATATCAAGGGATTCATGAAAACTTTGGTTATGGGGATATAAACGAGGAAGGTAGGGAGATTTTAAATTTTGCTATGTCATTTGATCTCTTTATAGTCAATACAATCTTCAAAAAACGAGATGAACATTTAATTACTTATAAGAGTGGCTTATCACACACACAAATTGATTACTTTATTTGTAGAAAAAAAGATAGAGCATGTTGTAAAGATTGTAAGGTAATTCCAGGAGAAAGCTTAACCACCCAACATCGACTTTTAGTTATGGATTTACAAATAAAAAAATGGACAAAGAAGAAAAGAGTGCATCGAGCTATTCGGACTAAATGGTGGAACCTCAAAAGCGAGAAAGAAGGTATATTTAAACAGAAAGTCTTTCAAGGAGATGTTTGGAATTATGTTGGCACACCCTGTGATATGTGGAATAATATGGCTATACATATTAGGAAAGTGGCGAAAGATGTGTTAGGGGTATCTAAGGGAGGTGTACCGGCACAAAAAGAAGCTTGGTGGTGGAGTGAAATAGTACAAAATAAAATCAAGGCAAAGAGGGCATGTTACAAATTACATTACGCTAAGAAAACTAGTGAAACTTTAGAAGCTTATAAGAAAGCAAAGAAGGAAGCAAAAAAGGCCGTTAGTGAAGCAAAAGCTAAGATTTGGGAGGACTTATATAAAAAACTCAACTCAAAAGAGGGTGAAAGAGATATTTTTAGGATAGCTAGGGCTAGAGATAAGAAAACTAAGGATCTTAATTATGTTAGATGCATCAAAGACGAGGATGAAAAAATTCTAGTGGCAAATGATAATATAAGAAATAGATGGAAAAACTATTTTTATAATCTTTTTAATGAAAATAAAGATGTTAGTATTAGTTTAGGAGATTTAGCCAAGTCAGAAAAGTATATAAACCACAATTTCTATCGACGTATTCAAAAGAATGAAGTCAAAGAGGCTCTTAAACATATGAAGAGTGGTAAATCGGTAGGACCAGATAATATTCCTATAGAAGTTTGGAAAATACTAGGAGAAATAGGAATCACTTGGCTCACAAGACTATTTAATGAAATATGGAAAAACCAAAAGATGCCCGAGGAATGGAGAGCAAGTACACTTATACCCGTATATAAGAACAAGGGAGACATTCAAAATTGTGTGAATTATCGAGGTATCAAGTTAATGAGTCATACTATGAAATTATGGGAAAGAATTATCGAACGTAGGTTAAGACAAGTATCAAGTACAACGGAGAACCAATTTGGATTTATGACAGGTAGATCTACTATTGAAGCGATTCACCTTCTGAGACGTCTTATGGAACATTTTAGAGCAAAAAAGAAAGACCTTCACATGATATTTATTGATCTAGAAAAAGCTTATGATAGGGTACCGAGGGAGGTTCTTTGGAAAACTTTGAAAAAAAGAGGTATCCCATTGACATATATTAACCTTATAAGAGACATGTATGATGATGCAAAAACATGTGTGAGGACTCATGAAGGAACGACAGACTTCTTTGAAGTTAATATTGGGTTACATCAAGGATCAACTTTAAGTCCATACTTATTTATAATGGTGATGGATGAGTTAACAAAACATATTCAAGATGAAGTACCTTGGTGTATGTTATTTGCAGATGACATTGTATTAGTGGAGGAGTCTAAGGAAAAAGTTAATAGAAAATTGGAACTATGGAGAGAAACATTAGAAAACAAAGGCCTCCGACTTAGTAGAACAAAGACAGAATATATGGAATGTAAGTTTGATCATTTGGCTACTTCAGAGGACATAGAAATTAAAATTGGCACACATTGCATTCCCCAAAAGGAAAGTTTTAAATACCTAGGGTCAATTTTTCAAAGTGATGGAAGAATTGATGGAGATGTTACACATAGAATTAATGCTGGTTGGTTAAAATGGAGAGGAGCATCAGGTATTCTTTGTGATAAGAAGATACCATTAAAATTAAAAGGTAAATATTATAGAGCAGCAATTAGGCCTGCCATGTTTTATGGTTCTGAGTGTTGGGCAGTTAATCATCAACATGTACAAAAGATGTCTGTGACAGAAATGAAGATGTTGAGATGGATGAGTGGCCATACAAGAAAAGACCGTATACATAATGAGGTTATTAGAAACAAATTAGGAGTGGCACCAATAGAGGATAAAATGAGAGAACATCGTTTAAGATGGTTTGGACATATAGAAAGAAGATCAAAAGAAGAACCTGTAAGAAGGTTAGAAAAACTAAATTTGGAAAGTATTAAAAGAGGTAGAGGACGACCACAAAAGTGTTGGAAAGAAACAATAAAGAATGATCTAGTTTATTGGGAGTTAACTGCTAACATGGCACACGATAGGGATCTGTGGAAACAAAGAATCCATGTAGCCGACCCCGTCTAGTATGGGAAAAGGCTTAGTTGTTGTTGTTGTTGTTTTGTTATTTTTAATAGTCACTAGAATCTTCTCATCCTTATCTTTGATGTATCTAACAAAAGTAAGATCCTTAGTTTTCTTATCTTTAGCAATAAAAATATCTTTGTCACTTTATGTCATTATAGGTTCAGTTCTTATACGGATCCGAAATGGTAAATTTGTGATATGGGCTAGTAGTCTTTATAAATTGGGAAAGAGTAGGCGTGCTAGCTGTGTATTTGGACTCAAATGTGTCTCCAAACACACACAACGATACATAGATAGAAATGTTTGGGTACTTTAGAAGTATATACTCTTAGATTAAGATTGTCCGATGAATACACATATTTATAGATTGATAGATCGATAGAAAAGTATTTCGGGGTATTTTATGCTCCTAGATTACCACAATTTAATTGCTTTTGATAGACGATCCGAGATAACAAGACACCATTCTTATCACATAGTGAGATTATTCCATGTAACAAAAACAAGAACTTGTTGGAACCTTTTATGATTATCTATCAAGGGTGATCATGCAGTTAGGATCTAAAAATAATTATATATATTAGGAATAATATAATACTTCAACCGTGTATAGTCTCGGACCTTAGCTGTTTGATCGTTGTTGATGGATGATCGATGATAACACTTTATTGGTGTTGATTGTGGTCATCCACCAAGGGTGATCATCAAATGATGGTACTCTGCTCCTCGAGCATTATATATATAAAGAGAGAGAGTCTTAATTGTATAATATATTTTGGTGTATGCTCTTACACAAACAGTTCCATCTTTAGATCTTTGAAATCAATTATAAATATTTAAATGAAATGTATGGTTGTACTTTACTTGTATTTAATGCACATGAATGTATTAAATACAAAATAATTTGAATCCCCACCACCGATCTTTAATATAGTACCAAAGTACATTATGCATTTGTGAACAAGAGTTACTTGTCCTCGATAAAGTGCCCTTTCTATCTATTTATTTCTTATATGGATCCTAAATATCAGCAAATTTGTGATGTGGGCCACTAGTCTTTAATACATTGGAAAAGAATAGGCGTGTGAGCTGTATATTTGGACTCAGCCCCGTGTGTGTGCGTGTCTGCTTGTGTGTGTATGTGTGTGTGCCAGCGCGCACACCTGCTACTATGACACAAGATCATAAACTGAAAAAGAGTAGGCGTGTTACCTGTGCATGTGGAGTCCAGGACTCGACACCTTCGGTAGAAAAGGGAGAGTATTTTAATATTGGAAAAAGAAAACGATAGCTTGTGCCTTCTGAATTCTAGTATGCAAAAGCATGCTTAGCGAGAGACTAGGCACAAGTCTCATCTATATATAACCAGTTCATGTACTATCGCGACCAAACGAGTGCTTGGTTGGTTCAAGTGGTTCGGCACTTGTTTCCCTTGATCAAGATCCCGATTTCGAGTCTTGTGAATGGAGAAAGCCTGTGTTTGGAGAGCTTTCCCCTTGCAGTGGGCCGATATCGAAGCGGGTTAGTCGGGTTCCTCGTCGGGTTCTGTATCGGTGGTTTAGAAGAACAAAAGGAAAAAAACCCTGTAACAAACCGAACACATTGGAGAGCTTTAAAATTATTGGAGTTTTTATGGTTCCGGTTTAAGACTGAAACTGAAATTGAAACCAGAACCAGCTCGGTCCTGGTTTGGTTTGGTTTTGGTTCCTCGTTCCAAGAAAACCAGAACCAGTCCTGTCTCAGTTTGGTTTTGGTTCATCGTTTCAAGAAAACCGGGAACCAGTGCTTCTTGTGCCAGCTCAATGATCAATTCAAACGAACAACTTGAAATACCGGAAAACTCATATTTCGTGGATCCCATATACCCACGGGAAGTGGAAAAAGAAAATGGAGTTCCCTCTCTTTCTTTTGACGTTCATTTACCTCTCGGGCCGATTTCAACACTGTATGTATATGGTCATTATGCTTAAAATGAGAATAAAAATCAGCATGGTGGGGACGTTATTTACCAGAACGCAGTTTTCGGGCTTAAAAGTTCCATTCCACAACTTTTCTTTATGCAAATCGGGTGTGTTTCATTCATGGTTCAAGACTTTGGTATTAGAACTGGACTCTCGGCTTGAACTTTTATTGTGTTTGATTGTCAAATAATATTGATGCTTGGATTCTCGTGTATGACAAGGTAGCAACACGTGTGAGAAGGAGGTGTTTGGGTTCTCATGCAAGACTCTATGAGTCCAGTTCCTACGGTGCACCGCTTCCAATATTTTTTACTGAAATTGAGTTCCACATCTAGAGATGAGTTCCGTGTTTGATGTAGAACGTAACTTAGAACTGCGAGCAGCAAAAACGAAGGTCCGATTCTGCTGGAACCACGAATCAAAGATACCCTAAGCGTCCAGCGTCACCCTACCCGTTTACGGTGGACGCCGGCGTTATGAAATTGGAACAGTTGGATCCAAATGATTGACCTGGATCCGGGCTCCAGTTTGAGCGTCGTTCTCACGCGTCGGTTTAGGGTCCCTTTTCACGCCGCAACGCGCCAAAACGAAAACGAATTCTCTCTCTCTCTCTCTCTCTCTCTCTCTCTCTCTCTCTCTCTCTCTCTCTTCAATCTGCCTTTCATCTGATTGGGATCTTTCTTGTCCTCACATTTTCTCCCCTATCTTTCCCAATTGGGTGATCATTTGGATACAGAAGAGTTGCCGCCTTTGCTAGTGCTGGATCCTTCATATCTGTTCCAAGCTCATCGTCATTGGTTACATTTCCCCGCTTTTCCATCATTGCTGGAAGCCGATCAAGCAGATAAGAGAGCCAGTTCTGAAGCTCTGATGCGCTGTAAGCAATGTAGACACTCCTCTCTCCACATATCATTCTCGATGATAATATACATTGATTAACTGAAGAAACCTCTAGATTTAAGAGATGAATGGATGATTGAAGCCATTTGGATTTGTCCTCTTTGATTTCATGAGATCTATTGATGCTTTATGCCTAGTATTTTGAGTAAGCTAATCTCATCAGTACTGGTTGAAGCCGATGTCCAGTAAGAAGCAAGAAGCTTCAGCTTATCTGTACTCTCATAGTTATAGAGTTCAGATTGAATCTTAATTTGTGTTAAGCATAGGTTATTTGTTCGATCTAGTAAATATATACTTCTGGTTATTGTAGATATAATTTTTTAATTTACTCATCTTATGTTAGCTTGCTTATAACGTAGATACACGTCTTTGACTATGTGTTTTTGACATTTGATCTTTTTCTTCACCATTTATAACGTAGATATAAATTTTTTTCGCTTTACACGTTTCTTTATAACATATGCGTATGGGGTTCTATTGTTTCTTCGAATTCTAAAGTTGTTCAAGGACGTGCTGTCGAGAAAGATTTGTTTTATAAAGGTGAATTTTGAATCCTATTAGTAATCAACGATATGGACTACAAGATCTGTGTCTAACTTTATTTTCCTAAAAAATTATATATTTTGATGAAAAAAATAAAATACATTTACATTTACATATTGTAACGAGGATCATCAACTAAATAATCTTCATCTTCTCCTTGCTTGAGATCCTCACCACCTTCTGCTTCAAAATCAAAATCTTCATCTCCTTGATAATGTTGTTGCGCTCCTTCCAAATTAATTCATCCAATGTCTTCTTCAGTTAGGAGGGCATTTTCTTCGTTATCTTCCATAATTCAGTCTTCCAATATATCAAAATTATCCAAACTTATTGAATCAAATTGGTTTTCTTCTCTATTTATCTTTTTTAATTGCCTAAAAGAAAAAAGATAAGTAATTAGTAAATAACATTAACAATTGAAGTCAAACAATATATTGAATTGAATCTTTAAGTACTAAACTACTAACTAATACAAGATTACCTTTCGCGAAGCTGCATGTTACAACGGATGAAAACTAAGGTTTGGCTCAGAATACGCTCCAATTCCTTTCATAACCCATTGCACTATAAGTTTGGCTCAAAACTCTTATTATAAAATCTTTAAGGTTTGGATAATCACTTCCAAACCTATTCCACCAAACGTTTGTAGAAAAAGGCAAACATTAAAAACTTAATCCACAATAATATAATATTTAAGAACTTAAATACGAAGATAAACAATTTACTTGGGTGCATATTAGTGTGATTGTGAATTGCTTAGGTAAACCCATTAAGTGAAGAGCATTATCATAGATCTCCATCTCTTGATGTATAGCATTTGCTCTATTCTCATCAGGGATTAATCTATCTATACAATCATTGATGCCTCGATTAACCTCACTGTTCCTTTTGAAGCTTGCTGAGTACTTGAATGTTGGGTTTAGATAATATGTTGCTACATAAATAGGTTGATGCAATTGTTTGTTCTATCTATTATCTATAATTTTTCACACAGACATATAATCTCTCTTTTTTCCATTAAAATTATTTCTAATAACTTCTTTTGCCCTATCCATGGCTTCATAAAGGTAGCCCATAGATGGTTTCTCCTCGCTATCAGCCAATCTCAAAACCTTCACTAAACAACATGCAATCCTGAGCAGTATAACACATGCATTCCAAAATGTACTCCTGAAGACTGTCTCTGAAATCTCATTCATCTTTCTGTTTCTTCTATTTTTAAGCAACTCTAATTTGTATCCCTCAAGCTATGCTAGCATTCAATTTTCAATCTTGTTTGTCTTTATCTAACCAAAACTTCCTATGAACTATATAGTCTTTGGTACTTGGAGTTATTTCATCTTTCTGTCAGGGTGTACCAATAGAATTTGAAAGAAAGGTTTTGGCCTAATGAGAAAGAAATGAAGGACCATGCACCTCTTCTACCTTTTCATGTTGTAACCAATAAATTCATTCCAATTCTATTTTTGATTAAACAATTTCTTGCCAATGGATGGAGCTTGATGTGCACATTGAAGATGATAATGAAGTTGTGGATGCTGAAGATCCAAAGGGAGTAGATGTATGAGAGAAACACTGTTGAACTACTTGCGGACTCCAATACATGAAAGGTCATGCTGTTGACCCGGATTTAAATGTGAGCTATGAGAAAATGATTTTTGGTAGCATTTTGAGTTCTGGTCTTCCTCCCATTGCTGGTTGAATGGTGAAGGAAGAAGACAGATCCTGTAGTTTGTATCATCTGCTGGCTTTCATGGCATCAAGACATTACTAGGCTAATGCTTAGGACAGTTGTTTTGCATCTTTACATTCTTATCAAAGCTTAAATCTGCATCAAGAGGATACAATTCACATTGGAAGGAAAAGATTAGTGGCAGTAAGACCCGCACTGATTGATAATGCCATGTGTTGGGCAGTCAACCATCAGCATATAGTTATACTAAAGATGTCAATGACCAAAATAAAGATTCTGAGGTAGATGTGTTGCCATAAAGATAAATTTGGTTAATAGCTAATAGGAGATAAAATGAGAAAGATACACTTAAGGCGGTTTGAACTTTGAGAAGGCTACATAGATCCTATGAGAATGTCGTGAAGAAGGCAAGGCATCAAAACTGTTGGAAGGAGATCATAAAATATGATATTGCTCTTTTTGAGTTAGATGCCAATATGACACATGATTCTGCACACTGGCCATGGAGAATCCATATAGCTGACCATAGTTAGTCCTGGAGATGGCTTGATGCTGGTAGGTTGGAGGTGATGTGTTCTATTTCTTTTTAGTCTTTTCATATTCTAAACATGCCTAAGGGAACTCGACAACAAATATCTATGTAGTTATTATCCCTTTTTCCTTTGGTGAAGCTCTTTGTCCGTATATTTCCAGATTCCCCTTAGGAATTAAAGATTACTAGTTCATTATACAACGTTATACAGTGATCTAAGCTCCTTTTGTAGCTTTTAGTATTAGTGTTTTTTAGTTGTAGGGCAACTGTATGCAAATTTTCGGTCCCGTGGAACCTCAACCCGTGATACGATTTTCTTAAAAGAAAAGTGATGGTGAAATTAGGAAATAAGACTCAAAAAAGAAAAATATTTCCTAACTCGCTCCTTATTGTTACGATGTGGGCTCACACGGTTCTTTTTGCCGAAGTTCTTCTTACTCAAAAGATCAAGAATCGATCTACAACACTACCAAGCTATTTGTTTTGGGGAAATCTGAATTCCTTCACGCGGGGTGTTTAGGTGAGCTTGAAGATATATAACTTGCCACAAACCGATCTAGTGTGTTTTGAGGTAAATATATGAGGTCGGTTTTGGGTTTTGAAGCGGGTAACGGTTTTGTGTTTAGGTTAGCTTGAAGAGATGTTCCTAGCATGAATCTAAATTGGTTTCGTATTATACTCGATGCTTATCTCAACCTTTTTTCAATAATAAAAGGCTCTATATGATCAACCTTATACTTCAAAAAATAGATATTCCTATAAGATATAGCTTAGAAAGTTATATGCACATTTAGCAGTAGTGTGTATCCTGGTTGTAATTTGTTATTCTACTTTAGAAGCATGAACTGTCTTACCTTTGCCTATAAAGCCAAGTGTATCTAGGCTGTTATGACTTTCTTACCTATGCCTATGGAGGTAAATCCTTGCAGAGCCCTGTTTGATTTGCTTCATTGCATCATTTTAACTTTCTTTTGTGTCACATAGTGCCCAGATCATTTTTTTAGCTTCAGAATGTTGATGAATTATTTTCCTGCAGTATATGGGCCTATCAAGGAAAAAGAGTCCCAAATGATGGGCATATCAAATACCTTTAAGAAAACTTTTCCTGCTGTGCAGATTGCCTTGTTTGGCAAACATTTCTGCCAGAAACCGGACTCATATCTCGAACATAAAAACATTTCTTTAGAACCTCATGCAGTCCTGGGTAGGATCCAGGATCTTGTCAACCTTGATCGTGGCCAGATTTTTATCTTGGATAATGGGGTTTGCGATCAAACAAGTCTGCGATAAGTGGCACGATGCTAAATAAGTCATCCATCGTTTTCTTTTTATGCATTTGTTTTACATTGTAGAAGTGGTTGTTGATTGATGTGTTGCTCAGCTGCTCAAAATTGTTTTATTTAGTAGTATGATCTCATACATGAAAAACGCAAAAGAAAACCAAAATGAAGAAAGAAAAAAGGTACAGATGTTTATTGTTGAGCTTAGATTGGGAACCATTCATGCAATTGCGTTTCTGAATTTACTGAGAGTCCTTTCAAGCATGCAAGCCTTTTCCCATACTAGATGGGTTGGCTACATGGATTTTTTTGTTTCCATAAAGCCCGATCATGTGAGAAAAACTAAATTTGGAAAATATTAAAAGAGGTAGAGGATGACCACAAAAGTGTTAGAAAGAAACAATAAAGAATGATCTAGCTTATTGTGAGTTAACTGCTGTTGTTGTAGAGCTCTGTGTAAGAAACAATAAAGGATGACACATGGTAGGGCTCTATGAAAACAAAGAATCCATGTAGCCGACCCACCCGTCTAGTATGGGAAAAGGCTTAGTTGTTGTTGTTGTTGTAGAGCCCGATCACTTGACATGCTAGCAGGTAACTCAACGTAAGTTAAAACATTCTTTATTATTTTTTTCCAACACTTTTGTGACCTTTCTCTTCCTCTTTTTAACATCTTCACAATCTAATTTCTTATACCTTCTTAACCGAGCTTCATCTTTCTATGTGTCTAGACCATTTTAATGGATTTTTCCTCATTTTATTCTTTATTGATGTCACTCCAAATTTGTTTCTAATAACCTCATTATGTTTATGATATTTCTAATAACCTCATTATGTATATGATCTTTCTTTGTATGACAACTTGCCCATCTCATTATCTTCATTTTTGCCACGGACATCTTTTGTAGATGTTATGATTAACTGCCTAACACTCAAAACCATAAAACATAATGAGTCTAATTTATGCTTTATAATATTTACCTTTTAGCTTTAATGATATTTTCTTGTTATATAGAATACCTAATGCACCTCTCCATTTTAACTAACATGCATTAATTCTATGCATAAAATCTCCATCACTTTCTATGAGACCTTGAAAAATTGACCTTAGGTATTTAAAACTTCTTTAGGAGGGATGCAATGTGTACCAATCTTATTTTCTTTTCATCTTAAGTAACCAAGTGATCAAACTTGCCTTTCATATATTTTATCTTTTTTATATTAAGTTGAAAGCCTGTACTTTCTAATGTTTTTCTCCATAATTCCAATTTCTTATTAACTTTTTTCTTAAACTCATCCACTAACACTATGACAACTACAAATAATATACACCAAGGTGTTTCATCTATTTATTTTGTTAACTTGTGAATGACCAATATAAATAAATATAGACTTAAAACTTATACTTATATAGTCCAATATTAATTTCAAAGAAATCTGTCATTTCTTCATGAGTCTTTACACATTTATGCATTATCCTACATGTCTCATTAATGTATGTCAATGAGATATCTCTCTTTTCCAAGGTTCTTCAAAAGAATACCTTTGGCACATGATAGTAAGCTTTTTCTAGATCAATAAATAATGCATAAAGCCTTTTTACACCATTGATCGAACACAAACAATTGTATAACACTTTTTACTTTCATTAGTGGCTTCCATTTTGGTAGAGGGATGGAACCAAAACTTTGACGAAGTTGATTACTTTTTATTTGTAGTTGCAGAATACGTTTCATTAGCATGACTTAAAATTGGTTTGTGATTCTACATAAGAACCTAGATTACCGTTCTTAGGTGGGATCGATGACCTTGGCAACCTTGGCTTCCCGTTCTTTACGTATGGTTTAGGGGTGTTCAAGGAACCATTGGAACCAAACCAAACAGGCAGTTTGGTTTGGTTCTAGATGTTTAACTGTTTGGTTCGGTTTGGTTCACGATTCAAGTATTGGAACTAATTTTAGTACTATATTGAGAAGGTAGGTAGAGCGAGAGGATTCATGGCGACTATAGAATGGGTAGTAAAGGTTTGTACAAATCATACCTTTTTTGTCGTTTTGGCTAAGATCAAGTGTAGGATCTGTTCTTATCAGATTAATTTATATTAAAATAATTTCTTTTTGGGGAGGTTGCCACTTATGATAGTCTTTAGGTAAATCTTAAATAAGTAGAACCGTGGTTTGGTTTAGATTAATATCTGATCATGTCATGGTTTGGTTCGATTCTCAAAATACTAGGAACTGCAAATAGTGGTTTGGTTCGAAGTTGATACTAGAATTGAACCAAACCGAACCATAAATACCCCTACTATGGTTGATGGTTATGATTGGATAGTTTCATTATCAATATCTGAACTTGACTTGTATTTACAGTAAAATTTGAAACATCCAAAATGAAATTCTATGAAAATGTGATGCTTGTAGGGGACGAGGGACCAATCTGTGACTTCTTTCTTCAGTACAGGCAGCCTAGCCTTTGTATAAAGTATGTGTTTCAGTGATCTCAGCTTCAACTTTTGTGTGAGGACGTATGAATAACAAGTTTGCCAGGGAGAAGGATATGCAGATGAAACAACATATGAGAGAGAGATCCCTTGATGGAACTTTAATGAGACGAAAGAATGAAGGTTTGGGTTCACGTGGGCTCGAGGGAGCCACATTCGGAAGATAACTAGGCAGAAGGCGATCCTTTATATGCAATTTAGAGAGAAACTAACAAAGGCCTCGACTGGTGACCATTATCACTTTTGGCTTTAATGGTCCTCCAAAAACTCACTTTTCCCCTGACTGATTCTCATTAAAAAAAACCCAATGAATTAAAATTCTGGGTTGTCAATGGGGATGCTCTCTTTTTAGATGGTCTCGTATAAAGAAGGTTGGTTTGCCGTTTGGGTATAAAGTCGCCTTTCTTTTGCATGTGGTCCTTTGTGTGTGGTAAGTTGAGAGCGACCCATGCTTGGAGAGAGGACAAAATCGCTACCCCGTTCGCATCGACTCATCAAAATCCTAGAACGTCCTTCAGTTGTGATGTTAAAAGCTCATAAGGAATGTAAAGCCTCAAGGACCCCCCACGCTTCTCTCTCTCTACCTGCACGGCCCCCTCACATGCATCCTTCTTTATTTTTGACTAAACGCTAGCCATGGACATAAGCACTAACCACCACCATTTTCTCATACAATGGCAGCCAAAATAAAGAAGGTGCATGTGAGGGGCCGTGCAGGTAGAGAGAGAGAGAGAGAGGAAAGGCCCCGCAATCTTTAGGCAGCATTGCTTGAACAGGGAGAAAACACTATAGTGATGGGTGTAATGCAGTTATAAAAGGGACTATTATTGTACGTCCATCTCCAGATGGATGGTTCATGCCGTTTCACTGTGTAATGCTACAAAAATGATCTCATAAGAAAGGGATCATACGGAGGAAAGTTTCGATCATCCTTCATACGCTTCGAACATATTGGTGCTTCTGGTCCTGTTTGGCAGGCTGCAACCCGACCTGGAAATCGGTACGACTATGCTTTGATTCTTCCAACAATCAGAATTTTTGTTAATAAATTTCATGCCTCCGGTTTGTTCATATTCATGGTTCCGTACTTTGGTTTAGGACCCATTTAACCACACCAATGGAAGTTCACTTAGGGTGTGTTTTGATACATGGTTCGAGAAGAACTGACCTTTAATCTTTCGTGCTCGCAATTTCAAGTTTAATTGTACATCAAATGTGAATGTGGAACCTATAAGCTCCATTGTGCATCAAATACATAACCCCTCACTTGTGTGGATCTATAGTTCCATAGCCCCAATTTAAGTTAAAAACGTACACTAGGAGAGGTGGTCATAAGAATTGGACCTAAGGACTTCGGGCAAGAACCCAAACACCTCATTCTCTCTTGTATTCGTCATAACTGCTTGTGAATCAAACATGAAACCATAATTACAAGCCTATATGGGTTTAGACATGTACTTCTAGTACCTAGACCTTAACACCCCAAATCAAATATACTCTCAGTGTGTGTTTGCATTCTTAGGATGCACACGAACAAATCTGCATAGTGTTACTTCATCCTAATAAGTGTCACCGTATGAGTTTCGGCAACTAGCGTTAGCGCTTTGTGCTAACCAACCCTTCAAACTACCAACGAACGAAAACTATGCAAAGATAAGATTTGTCAATAATAAACGGAAGCAAAATCTCGAATATATCTTTAAGATATAAACAACGAACACAAGAGATACCAAACACCACAAAAATTGTGTCTTTATTGCTTAATGGCTGGTCATACAAAGTAATGAAGAGAGGAGACCATACAATAACACCAAGATGCCGCTTGGTGGCCTAATCCTTGTATTGCTACCAGGCTCAACCCTCCAAGGGAATCATTGAAGATGATAACCAACAATGGAGTCCTGAACTCCCCTCTATCTCATGCCCCTCTTCTCTCTCTCTGTCTCCCTCTCTCTCTCAAAACTCCAATGATCCAACCCTTGTACTTGTCCTAATAATTTCCTTGTATACGATATGGAACCGGTACATAGGATCTAATATGGAGGGGATCAAAACCTACTCCATAATGGATTCCTACACTAACTAGTTTAGATCCAAGACTTTTTAATAGATTTGACATGATCCGACCCATCCTAAAGAAGGACTCAACTCGTGCATCCATGGAGAACCCCAAGTCATTGACAATCCAAACAAAAAAACCCAAAATACATAAGTTGAATTCAAAATGCATCAAATGAAAACCTCCTCCTACACTAGAGGCCATCTCTGCACGCATGTCAATGAAGTGCCGGTCTCAACATTGTAACAGTAAGTGGGTTTTTGCTCGAGCATACGACGCTTCACAGAGACAAAGTGCTGCGGTGCCGCTTCATCCTGACTAGCAGGCTTTTACAATGTGCCATTCCCTACGTGGGGACGAAGCAGCGTGGGCATAACGCTTCAATCCTGGACCAAGAGGCCTCATGCCGCTTCGTCTGTGATTGCAAACATACCTTTATGACACCAAAGTTTCGTGGATCTTTTGGAGTTGATATCCAAATCCAAGGCATTTTCTTTGAGCTTCAATCTGATCATAATCATAATATTAATTATGATCACTATCAACTATAATCTGATTAAGGACCTAATGAATATTTATACAACAAAGTAGGCAGGTCTTCGATCTGGTTTGAATGCATTGAATTCATTTTTCCCAGGAAAGATCCAATTATCTCACAGAAGAACAACAAATCCACTAAGCCTCAGAATGTTCAAGTCTTTAAAATTTCACAAGATCAAGGTATCAGATGCCTTCTGAACTTTACCTATAAAACCGAACGGCACAAAAACCTTCAGGTGTGAAGAGGACCATGTTTCCTCATAAGGAAGTCAAAATTCAGTAGAAGTCCTCTCTCTCTCTATCTATCTATCTATCTATCTATATATATATATATATATATATATATATATATATATATATATATATATATACATACACACACACACACACACACATATATATATATATATAGAAAGAGAGAATAGTCTACATGCACACTCATTCATGTTCTAATCTTCTTAAAGATATCAACCACTCAATCTTTAAGATCTTTAGAGCAAAAGTAAATAGTATCAAGTATATTTAATGTATTTGTAAAAAGTACTAAGATACTTTTATACTTTTGAAATTTGAATTTAAACCACCCATCTCACCAGTCAAACGATTGAAATCTTTAAGAATGTTTAAGCGTTGATGGGTGAATGCATAAACTAATCTCTCTCTATATATATACAGACAAAGCACATCTCTCAATTAATCTCGGTAAACAAGTTTTCTTACTTTTTCAAACATATAACTATGTAAATGTGATCTAGTCTTACCCTAATATCAACTGACATTCTTTTTTTAGGCACTTCATACAATGAATACATAATGGTGTATGATCTTAGAGTGGGGAACAAACATAGAGATTTTCTTATGCTTAAATCCATGAATTTTTTATTGGCCTTCTATCTCCGAATGCCAATGCATAACAAGGACTTTATAAGGTTTAGAAAAGCCAATAGTTAATCAAAACTTTTAAATCCCAAATAACCACCAATATATTATGATTCTAAAGTCGATTCATATCCGTTTTGAGTACAGTGACACACTGAGCCTACCAAAATACTGGCTCGAAGTAAACATGCCTGATTCCTAGTAAACTGGGATCGGCGGTTTCAACCTGATAGTTTCGGTTTACCCAGAATCCGGAATGGTAAATGATTCTGAACCTCTTAATTTTTTTTATTTATTTCGTAGCAGCTGGTTCTATTCAGTTTAGGCTTTGGCCAGGAAGTGCTGGATGATCTAGTTGATAATATATTTCCTAAAAAAAACAATTTTTTTCAGTTTAGATGGTAAGAAGGCCACCGATTTTCAGTTCATTTATTAAAAAAATATCATAGATATAAAATATAAAAAATGTTTAAGTTAGTTTGGATACGAGAAAAGACAATCAATGGAAGCTATGATAAAAAAGTGTGAGAAAATAGATGGTTAAAATATTAAAAACAAAATAAAAAATCACAAAAGTATTAGAAAAAACAATAAACAATGATTTAACTTTCCTTAATTACTAGCATTGCATAGTATCAAGGTCTATGAAAATAATGAATATATGTAGCCGATATCATCTAGAACGAGAAAAGACTTATTATAATATTAGTAGTAGTTGTTATTCTAAAAATCATAAACCACTGTCACACTTCAACCCGATTATGGCTTGACCTGTTCAAAAACCTGGTTCAGGTATGGGTTGAACCGTTGGTCCGATTAAGAACCACCCATTATCGAGCTAGAAGTTGCTTGCTTGTGTTAGCTCAAAAACTTAGATTACACACACACGAGTACCTGTGCGTGCACGCCCACATACATACACGCGCGCACACATCCGTACACACACGCATGCACATGTATGCGCGCACGAACATGTTTATAAGGACTCATGAACAGTGTTAACCAATCAAATTCCAAAACCCCTTTACATATGTGACCTAATAATCTAGCAGTAGCAACAAAGGAATAAATGAAAAGAATGAAGGAGGGGAGTTGGTGGTAGGCCCGTGGCATTTTCTTCCCATTTAATCTCCGTCTTTATTGCCGACCAGGGCAGCGTCGTTCATGGAGGACATGCCAGTGGTCTTGTCTCAATCCAGTCGTCGAGTTAGGTCAAGTCACCTCACTCACCAATGTGGCTCTTTCTCAACCTACCTTTGTGTTTTGACACAAACAACACAAAATACCCATAACAACAACAACAACAACTAAGCCTTTTCCCATACTAGACGGGGTCGGCTACATGGATTCTTTGTTTCCACAGATCCCTATCATGTACCATGTTAGCAGTTAACTCCCAATCAGCTAGATCATTCTTTATTGTTTCTTTCCAATACTTTTGTGGTCGTCCTCTACCTCTTTTAATACTTTCCAAATTTAGTTTTTCTAACCTTCTTACAGGTTATTCTTTTGATCTTCTTTCTATATGTCCAAACCATCTTAAACGATGTTCTCTCATTTTATCCTCTATTGGTGCCACTCCTAATTTGTTTCTAATAACCTCATTATGTATACGGTCTTTTCTTGTATGACCACTCATCCATCTCAACATCTTTATTTCTGTCACAGATATCTTTTGTACATGTTGATGATTAACTGCCCAACACTCAGAACCATAAAACATGGCAGGCCTAATTGCTGCTCTATAATATTTACCTTTTAACTTTAATGGTATCTTCTTATCACAAAGAATACCTGATGCTCCTCTCCATTTTAACCAACCAGCATTAATTCTATGTGTAACATCTCCATCAATTCTTCCATCACTCTGAAAAATTGACCCTAGGTATTTAAAACTTTCCTTTTGGGGAATGCAATGTGTGCCAATTTTAATTTCTATGTCCTCTGAAGTAACCAAATGATCAAACTTACATTCCATATATTCTGTCTTTGTTCTACTAAGTCGGAGGCCTTTGCTTTCTAATGTTTCTCTCCATAGTTCCAATTTTCTATTAACTTTTTCCTTAGACTCCTCCACTAATACAATGTCATCTGCAAATAACATACACCAAGGTACTTCATCTTGAATATGTTTTGTTAACTCATCCATCACCATTATAAATAAGTATGGACTTAAAGTTGATCCTTGATGTAACCCAATATTAACTTCAAAGAAGTCTGTCGTTCCTTCATGAGTCCTCACACATGTTTTTGCACCATCATACATGTCTCTTATAAGGTTAATATATGTCAATGGGATACCTCTTTTTTCCAAAGTTCTCCAAAGAACCTCCCTCGGTATCCTATCATAAGCTTTTTCTAGATCAATAAATATCATGTAAAGGTCTTTCTTTTTTGCTCTAAAATGTTCCATAAGACGTCTCAAAAGGTGAATCGCTTCAATAGTAGATCTGCTTGGCATGAATCCAAATTGATTCTCTGTTGTACTTGATACTTGTCTTAACCTACGTTCGATAATTCTTTCCCATAATTTCATAGTATGACTCATTAACTTGATACCTCGATAATTCACACAATTTTGAATGTCTCCCTTGTTCTTATATATGGGTATAAGTGTACTTGCTCTCAATTCCTCGGGTATCTTTTGGTTTTTCCATATTTCATTAAATAGTCTTGTGAGCCAAGTGATTCCTATTTCTCCTAGTATTTTCCAAACTTCTATAGGAATATTATCAGGTCCTACCGATTTACCACTCTTCATATGTTTAAGAGCCTCTTTGACTTCATTCTTTTGAATATGTCGGTAGAAATTGTGGTTTATATACTTTTCTGACTTGGCTAAATCTCCTAAACTAATACTAACATCTTTATTTTCATTAAAAAGATTATAAAAATAGTTTTTCCATCTATTTCTTATATCATCATTTGCCACTAGAATTTTTTCATCCTCGTCTTTTATGCATCTAACATAATTAAGATCTTTAGTTTTCTTATCTCTAGCCCTAGCTATCCTAAAAATATCTCTTTCACCCTCTTTTGAGTTGAGTTTTTTATATAAGTCATCCCAAATCTTAGCTTTTGCTTCACTAACGGCCTTTTTCGCTTCCTTCTTTGCTTTCTTATAAGCTTCTAAAGTTTCACTAGTTTTCTTAGCATAATGTAATTTGTAGCATGCCCTCTTTGCCTTGATTTTATTTTGTACTACTTCACTCCACCACCAAGCTTCTTTTTGTGCCGGTACACCTCCCTTAGATACCCCTTACACATCTTTCGCCACTTTCCTAATATGTATAGCCATATTGTTCCACATATCACAGGGTGTGCCAACATAATTCCAAACATCTCCTTGAAGGACTTTCTGTTTAAATATATCTTCTTTCTCGCTTTTGAGGTTCCACCATTTAGTCCGAATCGCTCGATGCACTCTTTTCTTCTTTGTCCATTTTTTTATTTGTAAATCCATAACTAAAAGTCGATGTTGGGTGGTTAAGCTTTCTCCTGGAATTACCTTACAATCTTTACAACACACTCTATCTTTCTTTCTACAAATAAAGTAATCAATTTGTGTTTGTGATAAGCCACTCTTATAAGTAATTAAATGTTCATCTCATTTTTTGAAGATTGTATTGACTATAAAGAGATAAAATGACATAGCAAAATTTAAAATCTCCCTACCTTCCTCGTTTATATCCCCAAAACCAAAGTTTCCATGAATCCCTTGATATCCTAATGCCTCTTTACCGACATGTCCATTTAAATCTCCTCCTAAACAAATCATCTCCCTTTGTGGAATCTTTTGAAACACCTTATCTAACTCTTTCCAAAAAACTGTCTTTATACTATCTTCTAGTCCTACTTGGGGTGCGTAAGCACAAACTATATTCAAAACCTCTGCTCCTAACACTAATTTCAACGTCATGATTCGGTCACCATATCGTTGTATGTCTACTACACTCTCCTTTAAATCTTTATTTATGATAATATCAACTCCGTTTCGAGCCTTTTCTTTACCTGAGTATCATAATTTAAAACCTGTATCCTCTATCTCCTTTGCTTTTTCTCCAACCCATTTTATCTCTTGTAAACATAGAATATGAATCTTTCTCCGAATCATAGTATCTACCACCTCCATTAGCTTACCCGATAATGTTCCGATATTCCAAGAACCAATACGAATCTTATTATCTAAGACTAGCTTCCTTACCTCCCGCATTCGTCCATAATCAAAATGCGGAGACCCTCTCTGAAAATTTTGCACTACATTCGGGCGGCAATGTAGCGGGATTAACTTCTTTACCCACACCCGTCCATGATGTGGGAACCCTCTCTGCAATTGATTCACTACATTCGGGCTAAAATATAGTGGCCCTTGCTTACTTCTTACTGCATTCGGGCTCTGCAACACGTCGCTAGGCGGGGACGCCCTAAAGCAATGCTCATAATTTTTGTAATCTATGTTGTAAAAATCCGACGAAGTTTTACGCTGGCTGTCGAAAGCTTAACACAACCCTCCTCCTTTATCCGGGCTTGGGACCAGCAATGCAAGGTGATCCCTTACATGGGCGGAGTTAAACAACACAAAATACCCATCATAAAAATTAATATTTAAATACCTAAAAAATTAAACAAAAATATATTTTAAAAATATATTTATTGGGGTCTTTTATATATATTCTTAGGCATTTAACAAATGAGTGAGAGAGAAGGAAAACGGGGGAAAAAAAAAGCTGTCCAAGGATGTGATTGAACGACTCACTAAAGCAACGCGGCCTCTGCATGTCATTGCTTTACTTTCCCACTGCTTCCGCTTCTCGGGCAGCGAGGATGCAGGCTGTTCACTGACAAAGAGCATTTACTTTTCTTGTACAGATTTCTTGAAGCAAGAAAAATCGGAAGGAAAGGGATTATTCCACAGTACCATCATAAGGTCATCATCTACCTAGAGAGAGAATTTCAACTAGGCCGTGGAGGAAGAAGGAGAGAGAGTTGCAAATATATGTCTGCATGTGTCAGTTTAAGCTCAAGTATCAATCATAAAGCAATGGATTACAAAATCATTCAAACCAGCCCCACAATGTCCTACTGTCAGTCTCCCTGTGACACACCTGCCCGAATTAAATGCTATCCTTTTTGAGACTCTCTCACTATATATATACGAGAAAAGTAGTCCGTATTCAATCTTCGATCATACTCTACCATTTCAAATCACTATGAACTAGTCTTTGGCTTCTTCAAACCGTTTTTTTACTGTTCAAAATTGTAGTTTTCGTAAAAAATATTTATATATAAAATATTTAAGTTTTTTAGGTGGTTTGTGAATGAGTTTGATCGATATAACGCGATTTTTAAAAGTAAAAAATAGTAGAAGACGATGAAAAGTGATAACCGATAGCTGAAATGATAAAATCATACAGAACTAGCTGTTGAGTATGATTGAGTATGATTGAGTATTTAGCATGAACTATTATATATATATATATATATATATACATATATATATATGTATATATATATATATACACATCATATATATATAAACTCGAAACCCTTGTGAGCTGAAATGATAAAATCATACAGAACTAGCTGTTGAGTATGATTGAGTACTAGCTGTTGAGTATGATTGAGTATTTAGCATGAACTATTATATATATACATATATATATATATACATATATATATATACATACATATATATATATACATATATATATATATATATATATATATATATATATATACATATATATATATATATACATATATATATGTATATATATATATATATATATATATATATATATATATGTATATATATATATATATATATATATATATATATACACATCATATATATATAAACTCGAAACCCTTGTGAGTTGCATTCTTGCTGTCTTTGCTTTTTAAACACTTGTACCTTTAGTTTTCCTCACTTTTCTTCATGTTGCAGGATGGCATCTTGACTTTGCGAAAACCTGGATAATTATGGTGGACAAATCGAATGAACGTCTTGGGTACCATGCCATCATATATTCCTCAACAAATATATGAAAGAAATAAATTGCTCTTAAATTTCCTATCTACCTGCATGCTTAGAGCCTGTTTTCAGATATAATAATTGATGAAAAATCTGCATAAACAAAAAGTATATAGGTGTTGTACTCGGAGCGATAGCTCACCTGGTTAGGGGACTACTTACAAGTTGAAGGTCATGAGTTCGATGCCCGGAGTTCTTCATCGATCTTTGGCCTCCTCATCGTACAAAAAAAATAAAAGGTGTTCAAACTCGACGTTTAGGAAAGGAGTCCACATTTTGGTAGTTATATTACAAGATTAAATGTGATATTTTTTCTTTTCTTACCTAAGAGTGTGCTTGATACAAAGGTTCCAGTGAAACATGTGCTTGATTTTGATACTTGTAGTTCGAAGTTCGTTGTGTATCAAATATGGAACTTGTCATCGGAGTAGAACTATGGTTCTATATGCTCAATTTGAGTCATAAACTTTAGCACCAAGAGAGAGGTGGACCATAAAAACTGGATCCAGGGCTTAACACAAAAACCTTCTTTTCTCTCATGTTGACACCCATCTTATACGGAAACTCAAATATCAGTATTACTTGCAAATAAAACATGAAACCATGGTTCCTCAGAACTACGGTTACAAGCTCACATGGGTCTAGGTCTATCGTTCTAGTACCAGAGAGCCTGACACCACGAATCAAACACACCTTAAGAAACTACTTGTAACAGGTTCCAACTTCAACCACTCAACAGAAAGGCTAGGACCATGGGGGCCTTACTGATTCTATTTCATCTGTTCCTTGAACCCTCATAGCGCAACTCAAACACTACCTTAGGGTAGGGCGAGTAGACCATGGAGCTATTTAGGGTGGGAAAAAGTATGTATAATGGCTTAGAGATTCAAACATAAGCTTTAGTTTTTCCAGGTTTTCATAATTTTCCGGTGCGGCGGACACCCCACCTCAACTAAATGTACATCCGCCACCGGTGGCAGCCGCATGCCGTTCCACTATGTTTATCCCCTTGGATCACATCAAACCTAAGATAAAAATTAAAAGACAAGTCCTACATATGTTAATATGCTACTCTATTCTCTTGGCCCCATAAGGACATTCAATAGTGACCTATCATTTGAACAACAACAGCAACAATAAATCGAGCTTTCTCGAAATTCTTGGGGTATGAATCATAATTGAGAGAATTTTGGTAATAGGAGTAAATGAGAAAGCATAACAGGTGGAGTCCACGTCCCACTATTCAGTCCTTTCATAGAGCAACCTTTCTAAATTTTTCCAAGGCAAACAGTTTCTCAGAAACAGCGATTGTATTGATAAGAACAATGGAATTAAGGTACTGACTTAACAACACATGAGCCATAACATGTCTTCATGAGCCCATGAAATAGGCTAAGAATCAGTGTGGCCTTTCTCACTTGTTGAGAGAAGGCTTGGTTTTGGTTTTAGTTTGGATCAGTGTTATCCGTATCGCACCGTATCGTATGATATGGTGCGATACGTATCGTATCGTGGGAAGCTACAATACAGCCCGTATCGTACGATACGGGCGATATGCTCAAAAAAAAAAAAATTTCAAAATTTTTTTTTCAAATTTTAAAATTTTTTTTTTGTAGGTTTCTGGCCTCTCTTCGCCTCTCTTCACTTCCCTATGCTTGTAATTTGGGTTTATAATTTTATTTATTAAATAAAAATAATTTATAAACAAATAAAAATTGTGACAAAATCATTTTCCTTTCTGTTGCCAACTTTTAGGTATATTTCTGCTAGCAGTTTCTAATTTCATGAGATCGCAAACAATTAAAAACATTTGGTTGTCTCGGTTCATTGAGTGGGCATTTCACAACTTCACTATTTTAGGGTTCACCTTACGTGACTTCCATTGAGTTGAACATGATCAACGTGTGTGAGGCTTAACTCAGTCTGTGAAGTGAGAAATGAAGCTCAAGCATTAGTTAAAAAGCTAATTCTAAGAGAAAGAGGGATATTATCTATTACATCACTGAGGTGTCATAGAGTCAATAATCAAAGAAATTGAGCTCATTGTTTTGCTCACATATAAAAATTAGCAAATATAACAACTACATGTACAAAGATAGCAGTTTGTTAATTTTGATATATTAGATAAGTGGATTATGAAAGATAATGAAGAAAATACACTCCTAACCGAAGAAGACATTGCATGAATTAATTTGAAGTACAACAACATCACGAAGGAGATGAAGATTTTCATTTTAAAGCAGAAGGTGATGAGAAACTTTGAATCTTTATCAAGTAGAAGATGAAGATTATTTAGTTAATAATCCTAATACAAATTAAAATATGTAAAATATAAATATATTTCATTTTTTGCTTCAAAATATGTAATTTTGGATCCAATTGTTGAATGTTGAATGTTCAATCTGTGCTAAACTTTGCATTATATGAATTTAAAGCAATTATCAGATTTTTCCAGATTTTTTTTGTATTTTTACTAATTTTCTTGATTTTTAAATAATTTTTGTATTATTTTAATATTAAAATACGATACGATACGATATGCCCGTATCGTGGAGGCCAGCGATACATGATACGATACGCGTCAGACAACACTGGTTTGGATGCTTTTTTTTTTAATAAAATATTCATTGTTCAATTTAGATAAGAAAGTCTATAATCTAGAGATCATATTTATAATGAACTTCTATATGATGTGAACACACACATATGTATGTATGTATGTATGTGCGTGTACATGTCCTATTAGTCTTTGTGAAAATGGCACTTCAATTAAGAAACCGATCAGCGGAAAGCATTATCTTAACCTTTTAGTGCCTTGCACGGTTATATTTCCTCAAGCAAGATTGTGGAATGTAGATTATTATTTTGTTGTGTATCCATTGAGTTTCAGATTTTCTATCCGTGACACGTGTTTACGAGAGGCAGCAAAAGGTAACAAAAAGGCCACTAATCTGGTGGTATTGGGTGGCTAACAGTGCTCGAAAATAGGCTATTTCCGATCATCGGCAGAAACAATTCTTACTGTACAAGACGGTCGGAATATAGTATGATATATTTTGGCTGTTGAACCGCTGGAATGAACCAGCGCAACTATCGGAATTGATTATTTTGCAATTCCGACTATCAAGAACCTAATGAACAGTCGGAATTTGTTTGTAGAATAGTCAGAATAAGTTTTGCGGGGAGTAATTTTTCTCATTTCTCTTTCTCTCCTTGCTCTCTCTTGTTCCAATCGTGTTATGTGAAACATATCAATCTTCTGTTTGGTTTTATTAGTTTCCATTTTTTTGGGGCATGGCTTTCAATTTTCGACATTATTTTCAATATTTAGGCCATAAAATTCAGCTTTCTAACAAATTAAAACAAAGATGACTTTTTCTCTTTGTGCGTAGATGCATATGTGTGTGGGCGAGTGCGAGTGCGCACGCACATGTGTGTGTGCATGTGTCGGACCTTTCAAAAAATTGAGCCCTGGAAACAGACAAGCACCTTTCATCCATCTGGTCCACCGAAAACTGGACTCACATGTCCCTTTTAACACCTAAAAGAACGTCCTCCTTTTTACTTAATTCAGCCTGCAGCTTGCACGACTGAGGGACATCCCAACTCGGACAACATGTGCTCTTCTTTAATGGCAGCTAGGTATTAGTCCTATCAAAGGACGGTATAAATTCAATTCCTAAAACCACTAAAAATATTTCTCTTATACTACCAAAAAATATATTTATTTAAAGACAAAGAATTCTCTCAAATAATTAAATATTAGAAAAATGGTACGACTTCCATGCATGAGGCATCTGGTCAAACTAATATATATATAAAGGTGCAAAATAATGATAGAGTAATCATCTTTAAATAATTCATCTCAAGGGACATGTCTGTCCCGTAGTAATTTATGCCTGAAACTGTCTCTTCCATTTAATTCTCCTTTGTCCCTTTCACTCTTTGGGACCCAATTCCAAAGACCCATCTTGTCCTTAGACTAAAGGGTCATACTAACTAAAACCTTTCCATTGCTCTAGTTTAGGTACCCCCTTCTGCCTCAATCCCCATTATTTTTAGTATATTTTATTATTTTTTACTGTGGTTTGGAATCTTCTAGCAATGACCTTGTGGAGTCAATGAGGAGATTTTACTGCCTTCTCTCTTTCCCATATAAGGAATTCACGTTGGAAGACATGCCCTCCTCCTTGACTGCCCTGCAAACAATCAATTTATACTATTAAAGGCACGATGGCAATACAGAGATGATTATAATTGCCTTAAATGAGATGATCATCTCACTTCTCTTAAACTTAAATGCAATGAATCTAAAGAAGATGATCTTGCTTAGACAAGAGGTGTTAAATTTATATAGTTGATCATATGCTTCTGATTTGCACAGAGTGATTGAGTTTTAGCACAACGAGCAATAGTCACTTGGCTAAGGGGTTGACTCACAAGTTGAAAGTGATGAGTTCAACATTCAGAGCATCTGGCTTCGGCCTCTCCATCTTACCAAAAAGAACAAAAAAGAATAATAAGTTTAAATCCTACATTAGATGCTATTAAATATTACTGTCATTTTTTTTTTGTTACAAGAGGAGGACAAAGCCTCACACATGCAGGGAGTCAAACTCCTCACCAGCAGTGCTAGAGCGCCCTGCCATTGATCTAACGCTCTGGTGCACATTACTGATATTTTTGTGAAAGCTAATTAGATCGCCGGGGGGCGAGGGGGCGTTAGGGGTTTACTGAGTCATTAATACTTTCCTTGAGAGATTTCATCTGAGTCAATTCCATCATGTCTATAACTGGTTCATCTGAGTCACTACTATCTGAGTTTTTCCTTGTTCCTCACAGCTGAACCTTGTCAAAACTACTGGAATCTGTTTAAATCGTATCCAACGCGAGGAGAGAGAGAGAGAGAGAGACCTTAGGTTTCTTGCAACTGAGTTGACATATTGATCAAGAATCGAAACTTATACATCATTAAATTAGGTTTCTTGCAACTGAGTTGACATATTGATCAAGAATCGAAACTTATACATCATTAAAATAATATATTAATTGACCTAGACTGACACTACTCAGCTGGAGTACAGAGAACTCGAGGTATTAAAGGAACAACAAGATGTCATTTCTCTCTGAACTGCAAAAGAAACCCATAGATTTGGCATCTAAAAGACTAAAACTACTGACATATATAGCGGCAAATTTAAAAAGATAATGGCGTATTGGTGAGCCATCTGTAACATTGTGGCCAGAGCTCTCCATATATCATACTTGTTCATATGTTTTAAATAAACAGGCAGTATATTTGCAAAGCACTTCATCTGCACTCAACTCATTTTCCCAGGCTGCCGATCGTATTTTGAGAAGCGTAGCCTTTGACCTCAATGTGATTTCTATTCCTCTCATTCTTTCCACGAGAGAGAGAGAAGAACTCAGAGTGTTTAATAGTCCTAGAGATTCGGGCATGAGAGAAAACGAATTTATGCAAACCCAGAAAACCATAAGAAATCTGGAATTGAGGACGAAATATCATTAAAAGCAGCTTTCCCCACGTGAACACAGCTCGAGAGTCACGGCTATCACCGACATCCTTGCCTTCCCTTTCTATGATCATGCTTTCAACTTTACAAGAATTACAGAATCCCCATCAACCCTCCTACATGACTGTTAGACTCCTTACTTCAGGGCAATTCTATATGTTTCCGTTTACCCATATATCTGGAAGAAGCAACATTTCATATATGTAAGTCAGACAAATGGGCATACACACATACATATGCATATGCACACACATATATACAACAGCAACAACAACAACTAAGCCTTTTCCCAAAATAGACGGGGTCGGCTACATGGATTCTTTGTTTCCACGTAGTCCTATCATGTGTTATGTTAGGAGTTAACTCACAATAAGCTAGATCATTCTTTATTGTTTATTTCCAATACTTTTGTGGTCGTCCTCTACCTCTTTTACAACAACAACAACTAAGCCTTTTTCCATACTAGACGGGGTCAGCTACATGAATTCTTTGTTTCCACAGATCCCTATCGTGTACCATGTTACAGTTAACTCACAATAAGCTAGATCATTCTTTATTGTTTCTTTCCAACACTTTTGTGGTCGTCTTCTAGCTCTTTTAATACTTTCCAAATTTAGTTTTTCGTACCTTCTTACAGGTTCTTCTTTTGATCTTCTTCCTATATGTCCAAACCATCCTAAACGATATTCTCTCATTTTATCTTCTATTGGTGTCACTCCTAATTTGTTTCTAATAACCTCATTATGTATACAGTCTTTTCTTGTATGACCGCTCATCCATCTCAACATCTTCATTTCTTTCACAGACATCTTTTGTACATGTTGATGATTAACTGCCCAACACTCAGAACCATAAAACATGGCAGGTCTAATTGCTCCTCTATAATATTTACCTTTTAATTTTAATGGCATCTTCTTATCACAAAGAATACCTGATGCTCCTCTCCATTTTAACCAACCAGCATTAATTCTATGTGTAACATCTCCATCAATTCTTCCATCACTTTGAAAAATTGACCCTAGGTATTTAAAACTTTCCTTTTGGGGAATGCAATGTGTGCCAATTTTAATTTCTATGTCCTATGAAGTAGTCAAATGATCAAACTTACATTCCATATATTCTGTCTTTGTTCTACTAAGTCGGAGGCCTTTGCTTTCTAATGTTTCTCTCCATAGTTCCAATTTTCTATTAACTTTTTCCTTAGTCTCCTCCACTAATACAATGTCATCTTCAAATAACATACACCAAGGTACTTCATCCTGAATGTGTTTTGTTAACTCATCACCATTATAAATAAGTATGGACTTAAAGTTGATCTTTAACTTCAAAGAAGTCTGTCATTCCTTCATGAGTCCTCACATATGTTTTTGCACCATCATACATGTCTCTTATAAGGTTAATATATGTCAATGGGATACCTCTTTTTTTCAAAGTTCTCCAAAGAACCTCCCTCGGTACCCTATCATAAGCTTTTTCTAGATCAATAAATATCACGTGAAGGTCTTTCTTTTTTGCTCTAAAATGTTCCATAAGATGTCTCAAAAGGTGAATCGCTTCAATAGTAGATCTGCCTGACATAAATCCAAATTGGTTCTCTGTTGTACTTGATACTTGTCTTAACCTACGTTCGATAATTCTTTCCCATAATTTCATAGTATGACTCATTAACTTGATACATCGATAATTTGCACAATTTTGAATGTCTCCCTTGTTCTTATATATGGGTATAAGTGTACTTGCTCTCCATTCCTCGGGCATCTTTTGGTTTTTCCATATTTCATTAGATAGTCTTGTGAGTCGAGTGATTCCTATTTCTCCTAGTATTTTCCAAACTTCTATAGGAATATTATCTGGTCTTACCGATTTACCACTCTTCATATGTTTAAGAGCCTCTTTGACTTCATTCTTTTGAATACGTCGGTAGAAATTGTGGTTTATATACTTTTCTGACTTGGCTAAATCTCCTAAACTAATACTAACATCTTTATTTTCATTAAAAAGCTTATAAAAATAGTTTTTCCATCTATTTATTATATCATCATTTGCCACTAGAATTTTTTCATCCTCGTCCTTGATGCATCTAACATAATTAAGATCTTTAGTTTTCTTATCTCTAGCCCTATCTATCCTAAAAATATCTCTTTCACCCTCTTTTGAGTTGAGTTTTTTATATAAATCCTCTCAAATTTTAGCCTTTGCTTCACTCACGGCTTTTTTCGCTTCCTTCTTTGCTTTCTTATAAGCCTCTAAAGTTTCACTAGTTTTCTTAGCATAATGTATTTGTAACATGCCCTCTTTACCTTGATTTTATTTTGCTTAAACATCTCTTCTCTACTGTGCACACACACATATAAATATATATATACATATAAATATATATATATATATATATATATATATATATATATATATATATATATATATATATAGAGAGAGAGAGAGAGAGAGCGTAGTTTATAGGACACTCATCCATTCTAAATATGCTTAAACATCTCTTCTCTACTGTTTGATTGGCGCAATGAATGGTAGAAATTTAAATTTAAAAATCATATTAAATGCCAACTACAAAAAGTATAACAATACTTTTAATTTTATAAATGCAAATCTCTATGGTGGAGATTTTTTAGTGGAATTGATCAAAATATGTGTGCGCATATACCAATTTCTCTCTCTATACATACATATATAATCAAAATATACATTGATGGGATGAAAACAATGATTCATGGTTACTAATATTGCCAAGGTAAATGAGATTTCTATATATTGTCGGACTTTCAAGTAGGGTCCATGTTTTCTAGAGCAACAGTGTGCTCTATTAGCACCCTCTAAGAAGTTACTAAAATATATATATATATATATATATATATATATATATATATATATATGGATGGGATGAGACCCGTGATTCATGGTTACTAATATTGCCACGGTAAATGATATTTGTATATATTATCTAATTTTCGGTACGGTCCATGTTTCCTAGCGCAAGAGTATACACTACTAGCACTTTTTACACACTCATTGGCACTCTTCTCCACTTTTAAATGAGTTTGCAGGAGTGCACGTTGTGTAGCATCCATGAACTCATGATATCTCTACATTTTATCTAGTTTTCACCTTTTCCCATTTAGCCCGTCTCAAACGTTTGACTTTTTCCATAGTTCTACCAAAAGTATCTTTAATTGCTTATATGCTAACTAATGTGAGAGTGCAAATGCTGATGTTTCTACATTTTCAACTCTGGGAATTATATGTTCCAGCCTTACGAATCTCAACATTAATCAATGTCGTCTCTACATTTGTTATATCTCACTTCCACAGATGCTTTCTGTTTCAAAGAAGAAAATTCATGAAGGCACAATGCCGTATCAAGAGGGAGAAGAGAGAGTTCATGTTGCTGGTTGATTTGTTGTAACTGTAGACATCTAATTTTTTTTAATCAAACTCCCACCTTGGCGCATACATTTAATACCAATAATCAGCTTATACTTAATATTATGGCAGATATCTCTATATAATGACCGACAATCAATAGTTGTCACTATAATAAAACAAAACCAAGCCTTTTCCCACACTAAATGGAGTGATTTGCATGAATTCTTCATCTCCATAGAGCTTGATCTTGTGCCCTATTATCTTCTAGCTCTACCAAAACAAAGATCATGATTATTGTTTCCCTTTAACACTTAGGGGCCTTGTTTTCTCGCTTTTAAAGTGTTTACAGTGTAATTTCTCATATCTTGTTGCCAAGCTAGCCCCTACTATAGTCATCTCCCAAAATATCTCAAACACTTTAATTGTCTCTCTCCTTTTATCTTTTATATGTGTTATACTAACTTTTTTCTATTAACCTTATTATTTTTTTTATGTGGCCGCACTGCTACCTCAATATTTTCATTTCTACTACAAATATGTTGACCATTGTTACCATGTACACAAGAAATTTACTTTTAATTTATATTTTATATGAACTCAATATACTAGAAAATTTATATGGAAAGCTGGTTTCTTATATATATATATATATATAGAGAGAGAGAGAGAGAGAGAGAGAGAGAGAGCATAGTTCATGCACACACTCATTCATGCTAAAATTTTCTTAAAAATCTTAACTCTTCAATATGTGAGATCAACAATTGAGATCATTAAAACATAAAGCAAAACAATACATGTGCATTTAATGCACCTTCAAAAGTATTACATATTTTTTGACTTTTAAATTTAAATTTCAACCATTTATCGATATTAAGAATATTTTATCATGAACATGTGCACATTTACCACATTCTCTCTCTATATATAGAGAGAGATTTACTACATACATAATCTATAGTTTTTGACTAATGTTCATTTTTTGAGCACAGACAACAGCAAACATTTAATTTCACACACTATAGTATAATCAATACATCCTTTATGTGATGTGACCTATGATCCATTCTTACTACTATTGCCACTGCCAGTGAATTGTGTACATTTTTAGTCTAATTTTCACAAAGGCGCTGTCATATTATAGAGCAGAGGGTGTAACATTGAGGGTTGATTTGTTGTAAAGTAGATACCCACACTTTTCTCATCTAATTTAAACATTTTCTACATATATAGTATCAAATATTTTACTTTATATATGATAGCATAGTTAATCTATCTTTATGGAGCGTGGGGAATGAACCATCCTTACTATTATTGACACTGTCAGTGAGATATATCCATTTTTTCAGTCTGATTTTCACAAATGTCGAGGCTAGATCTTGAAACTTCATCTTTGGATTGTTGTGCGTTTGTGTGTGAGTTCATCTGATGGACTGAGGGAATCCTTCCATAAATAGAAGGTGAGGGCATTCCGTGTGAAGTTTTGGGTTGCAATAACTGTGTTGCTTTCTGTTGATGATGGCGCTGGTGTAGAAATCAAGATGGCTACGTTTTCGGGGATAAAAGACATGATTGCAGGAGTGTAAGGGCCCAAAAGACTAGGAAGATTGGGAGACACTTGGAGAAAACCACAGTAAGAAGTAGCTTCCAGCTTTCGAAATCTGAATGAATCTCTCTCTCTCTCTCAAAAATTAGACATGAGTGTGAATCCATAAGCTGGTCCATCAGGCTTATTTGAAAAATAAACTGCAGGCAGCGCACTATGCGTTTGCTGTTTTACATTGAATGTGGAAAAGCATAGAAAAGGAAGATGCCATGAAAGCCTTATCGAAGGGTGTGCCCCATGTACTGAAGGGGATTAATGAACGGCACTTTGATATCTTCAACTACCTGTCGACACTAAAAGCTTTTAAGCAAGTGGATTTACGAAGCTCTCTCTCTCTCTCTCTCTCTCTCTCTCTATGACCATTAACGCAAATAGTACGACAAATACAAATACTATACTCAAAAACCCTAGACCAGGAAAGTTATATTTTCTTTTATGAGGTCCTAAAAGTTAACAGTGGTAGCTTTTTCAACTTGTAGATATATTGTTTAACTACGGAGAAAACCTTTAGTTAGTTTCAGGCGATTGATGGTCTAAAATTCGATGAGAGAGAGAGGGAGAGGGAAAGAGAGAGGGTTTGAAACCATAAACTCTGCTGCATACCACATCTTTATTGGGCAAAACTGCAGTTTTGACTGGTTCAGCAATGGATTCCAGATGCGTGGTTTCACCTCACCCCTCGAAGTGACACTAGGTGCCTGATTTTACATCGGCCCCACTCACTGTCTGCCCAAAGTGTGGGCATGCATGAGACGTTTATATTCTGTCGTAGATCAGCCATTGCATCATTCCCCAAAGCCTATTAATGACCGTCCATACTCGCTTTTTGAACTTGTGGGCAACCCATCCGGATGAAGGAAAGTCTTGAGGTTCGCAAATACAGGTTTATAGACAAACAGTCACTTTTATAGCATACGATGTAATATATATATATATATATATATATATATTTAAGGTTTTTAAAATATTAAAAAAATATTATTATAATAATATTTCTAAAAAAGTAATGATCGAGCATAAACACTCTTTCTTCTTATATAAATATATAGAGAAAGAGAGTTGCTTTTGATGCTAGACATTACTTATCATCACAATTGTTCACACTATCAATCAAACGATAGGGATTAAGGCACTCATCCCATGATACATTTAATACACATGTACATTAAATGTCATCAATCCTTATGTTGATCTTGATTGGTAACTCGATCTTCATCGTCCATACAATCGTACTGACAATGGATATTATTTAGCTCCTTGTTTATATATATATATATATATGAGTATGGTATATATTAGTAATATTATAACATATTTAAACAAATCTTAACCATTTAATTTAAAAGATAGATGATTGATTTTTGAATTTAAAAAACAAAAATTGTCTATTTAAAGGATATACTTATAAAAGTAGAAGTATATGATTCTCTTTAAAATTCAAATATTATTTATCCATCTTTCAAATTAGATGACGTAGATTTGTTTGAATATGTTAGCATGTAAAGTTACTAGCATATACCAATCTCTCTCTATATATATATATATGTGTGTGTGTGCACGTGCATGTGTGCTCCCACACATATCTATGTAGATGAAGGAGATATTTACACCAAAAAAATATATATAAAGCTTAGAGTCTACTCTCTAGTTAAGCATTAACTGATAATAACAAAGAAGACAGTGGCCCTCATTATGATCAAGAAATAATGGTCAGACCAGTGTTCTTGCATCAGGAAAATAGAGAAATGATAGGGATTGATGCTTTTATTGAATTAAAGGAAGACGTTACTGCTGGAGTGGGGTTCCCTTTCTTTGTTAAATAGATTGGTTCACAGGAATTAGCGTGAAAGCGTGTGAGTACAAAAGACAGAGATGGGAAATATTCCTCCATGCAAAAGCGGATCGCTTTAGGAAAAGGTGAAGTGAACAAGTTTGCGTGCATTGTCGCCATCGTCGATCATATGAGGACTTCACAAGGATGCCATCATAAACCAGCAACCCCATTTCAGACTCTTTATTCATATATACGTATACATCGATTTCTAAAAGTTATATAACCTTGATTTTCAAAAGCATTTTACAAGCATGCAGGCACACACAGACACATGCATGCTTGCCTCTTCCCACACAGACACAGGCACACACACAGAGACACACACAGACACATGCATGCAGGCCATCATAAATTTAGATATACTTACACATACATACACATATTCACAATTTCTCCAATATTGTGCTATCATTTTCTTTCATTTAAGATTAAATAATATATATCACAAGCCAATAAATGTTTGTCTATCTCATATTTTACATACACATAGACATGACCGATTCAGAACCTGCCCATCAGTTCGAACCGGAACTGAACCATCCATGAAACCGGTGGTAATCGGAATTGGGAACCCCTCGGTTCGGTTACAACAGCTCAAAACTGTTAACTACGTTTTAAATATGTTTTCTAAAGCCCTTTATCACAAATAAACTGTTATCTCCATGGTGGGGAGTGTTCCTGTTGTTGCCGTTGGTGGGGAGTTCAACTTCGCATGGCGCACTGTCCTTGTAACAAATTTGAAAATAATTTCTAGCTTTTTTCAAAGGTGGAACCTGAAACCACCTCAAAGCCGGCGGTTCCAAAGCCGGAAAGGTAACGATTAAATTACGGTTTCAGGTTCAAAACAAACCGGAACCGGACATGTCTACATACATATACATAATAGAATACCCATGATTTGAACACCTCGCTGCCATGATCGATCGCAACCAGTCAAAACAATTTTGACTAGTTTTTGTGTTTGCCAACAGGGCCAAGTGCAAAGCATTCAAAGTGGCTCAAGTCAAGAACTCGAACCAACATTCCTCTTTCAAAGATTCAATTGGCAACATGAATTTTGAATGAGATGGCAGAATTTTCCTAAATAGAAACTGGGCAAAACTTGGGTGTTTCTAATGTAGATACTTAAAAGACAATGGGGAACAAAAGGCATAAAACGTCACACAGGTGCATGCATATACCACTAACACTTTAGCAAATTAAAGCAAAGTGATGATAATGGGAAAGTTAGCTGCTCAGTTAAGGTAAAGTTTTCATACTGTGAAAAGCTGTTCAAGATTCTAATATTCGATCTGCCTCATCATAGCTGCAATTATAATAATAAAACCGACCCCATAAGGCCATAATTCATTATATACCTCCTCACATAAATATATATATATATATATATACTAAGAAATCTATTACCTAAAAGAAAGCACTCTATCTTGTAAGACTTTTTTTTGGTAGAATGGGGAGGCCAAAATCAGATGAATGACCAATGACGGGTCTAGGAATTTTCTTGGGGTGAGGCACACTTCTATTTTGGGTAAGGCGCACTGGTATTTCAAGTCCACGAAAAACTTACATTTCCCTATATACAGTGGTGGATACAAGAATTTTTCAGATTTCCCATTCCCTCACCCTAAAGTGGATCTGTCACTGTGCACGACCCAGGTATCGAACCCATGAACTTCAGCTAGTGGGCTGACCTGTTAGCCTGGTGAACCATTGCTCTTTGTGCATCTATCTCCTAAGAATTTTAGGTTGAAAAATGCATCATATTCGATTTCTCATCCAAATTTAAAGAAAAGCAAATATGTACCACAGGGAGGCTAATTGTAAACCTCAGTCACGAGGGGATCATTTGAGGAAAAAAAATACACGCTCGAGACATTATAATAGACATGTACTACAAAGTCTATATTCCGAATTATTGTTTCTTACATATATATATGTGTGTATATATATATATATATATATATATATATATATATATATATATATATATATATATATATATATATATATATATATATATATATATATATATATATATATATATATATATATATGTATATATTGATATCTTCTCGCTCACCTCTTGACCCTGCTCTTTCTTTCTAAACTTTTTAGGATTTGGATTTAGCTCAATCTCAAAAGGGAACCAACAAAGATGTCCACGATCCCTCCATGCATGGGTTGCTTTCCAGATGTCTTTGTGTATGGAGCTGGTTTAAAGGTCCCACACGAAGGAATGTTGCAGCAGTGTGTGTGGCAGACAAACAAGTGGGGATGAGAGAGAGAGAGAGAGAGAAGTCAAAAGACGGCCAGAATCCACGGCGGTTGAGCAGGGCTTCTTTCCAATCTCCGATATATTCTTTTCTTTATTCTCTCTCTCTCTCTCACTAGATAAGCTCCTTTCATGGCTATTAGTTATTATTATTATATGATTATTATTACTGTACTATAATGCATTAATTCATGTAGTACTGCATGGAGATTTAATAAGGAACAATGATGATGCTTAGCTGCGCTGAAACAGTAAAGTTTGATTGCAGAGATCAGAGATATTTCTTTTTCTGGTTTCTGGGCATGGGTTCCTTTGTCTTTTCTGCGGGAGAATGGAAAGATGAGAGGATCATGTGACAACACGTCACATGGGGTCGCCGGAATCTAGCCCCATCGTCTCGGAGCTCCCCCAACCATTCAAATTATATTCAAAGCAGAAAACAACACCCGCTCTTCTAGGGCTTTGATTCCTCGCTTGTGTCAAACAAAATCTTAATCCTTCTACTACTCTTCTTCTGATTCTTCTTTCTCTCGGTTTTGCAATCTAATCATGTAAATAGTCACACCTCAACTCTCTCTCTCTCTCTCTCTCTCTCTCTCTCTCTCTCTCTCTCTCTCTCTATATATATATATATATATATATATATATATATATATATATATATATATATATATATATATATATATATATATATATATATATATGTCAGACGTAGGACATGCACAGTGGTTTAGCATGCACTCCTGCGCATTTATCTTTCACCACTCGATCTTCTTTTCTTTATCCACCCTTCTTTACAATGGACCATCACTACTAATGCACAGTGGGTTTAGCATGCACTCCTGAGCATTTATCTTTCACCACTCGATCTTCTTTACCATGGACCATCACTACTAGTGCCTTGATACTCAACCACTCATACACACACATATACATATATAATATAGAAAGAGAGTACATATATAATATAGAAAGAGAGAAAGAGCATGGTATATATAAGTATATCAAAATAAATATCATTTGAGATTTGTTGGAGTATGTTAGCATGTAATGTTGCTAACATATATCAAGAGAACTTATTATATCTTAATACAATTAGGTGTTAGCATAACAAAATAAATGTCAATGATCTATGAAGATAAATGGTTGATGTTTATCTTTATAAAGTAAAAAGTAAATGTTCATTTTTATATTTTCTTGAATTTAAATGAATGAATTAGATTTGTTCGGAAATATGATTAATTGAATTTCTCTCTCTTTATATATATATATATAAGGTGATAATCATAGGTCATGACTATTTTGACCGTGGCTAGTGTTCCAAATGCACTATGAATGTCCCATTTTATCTCTCCTTAAGAGAGAGAAGAGAGAGAGGGGCAATATAAGAATTTCTATTCTCTAAATCACACGGGTGGTTTACAGGGAAGGGGGTTTCAAATTCCAAAGGCGTTTTGACTCATACAAGAAGTCCGTCATTGCGTCAGTTATTGTCCTTTTCCAGGCGAGGCTAGAGAGAGTTAGATGCGTGGGTCGGTCTGATTGGGCCTGGTCTGTGAACGTTTGCATGGTCGTACACGGATGGCCCTGTTTGGCTCCTTGCCTTTGCTTGCTTTATAACGTTCAAAATGCTTTTCTCAAAGAAATTCAGTGTACTTTTTCTCCATCATATCCTTACTTAACGTGGTCTAATTATGTAACACGTCCTCTCTCTCTCTCTCTCTCTCTCTGTATCGCTTCTAGTGAGACCCGATTTGCCTGAAACCAACAACAGGAAACAACCTTTGAAGTCTCTGTCTCACCTCCTAGATGTGGATTGGTTCTAGCGAGCCCCAATTTGCTTGAAACCAAAACCAGAAACAATTTCTGAAATCTTTATATAAGTAGACATGGCTGATTCCAAACCGGTCCTATGATTCCAACCGAATCCAGTCAGGAACTAACTGGAACCAGAACTGTAGAACCGAAGACCATTATGTTCGGTTCCAGTTCCAATTTCTATGAAATTGAAACTGTTTGGAACCATTGGTTCTACAATTTTTTCCAAATTTCTAATTTTTAATACTATTTTCGGTTTTAGATGGTTTAGTACCTAATTCGGGTGGTTTCGAACTGATACAAGCTTGATCCTGGCTCAGTTTTGGTTTCTGGTTCTAGGCAAACCGAAACTAGGCATGTCTAAGTATAGGCTCCTAGGTCGGGTTTTAGTTGGGTCCAAATCAACTCCTTAAGTTCAAACTTGCCCTACGATTCCAACTGAATCGGGTCAGAAACTAACAGGAACCAAAATTGTAGAACTGAAGACCGTTCTGTTTGGTTCCAGTTCCCATTGGTTCCATAATCTTTTCCAAATTTAAAATTTTTAATACTATTTTCGGTTTTAGATGATTTAGTACCTAAATCGGGTGGTTTCGAACTGAAACAAACTTGATCCTGGCTCGGTTTTGGTTCCTGGTTCTAGGCAAACCGAAATTAGACATGTTTAAGTATAGGCTCCTAGTTCGGGTTTTAGTTGGGTCCAAATCAACTTGCTTAAGTTGCGTGATTTTGTACTTAGAGTGACTGTTGGTCATCAACTACACTAGCTAGGCCCTACTATGCATCTCATAAACACTTGGCTAGAACAAGCTTACTAAACATTCAACGTCTTTTCCGTCCTAGGCAAAAGCCTAAAGTGTTGTGGTTGGAGTTAATGACAGTGCAGCGGAATAATAAAAGGAACTTGTTTGCCAGCTGAAAGTCTCTCTCTCTCTCTCGCACCCACGCACACACACAATAGGCATACTCATGGAAGCACGTGCATGCACACACGCACACACACACACAAGAGGCATACGCATGGAAGCACGTGCATGCACATACACACAGGGTTTGGTAAAGTATAGATAATATTTTATTTAAGTTCTTAGTGTACGAAAGGAAAGATGGCCACCTCCACTTATTTGAATGCATGCATGCAGGACCAGGACAAAGTTCCGTCCATTGATTTAGATATTTCATGCAGATATTGCAAGCACATGCTTGGTCACCATTTTCATCGCATATTTCTATTCCTTGTACGACTGAAAAGCATTGCACCATGAGAGAAATTTTAATAGTCCTTGTTTCCTTTAATGCCAATATTTTTATTTTGTTACAAGAGGAGGCCGAAGCCTAACACCCACACACACACATGCATCCTTTGGGAGTCGAACTCCCCACCAGTAGCAACGTCGCTAGTGCGCCCTCCTGTTGCGCTAGCACTCTCAGTGCAATTTCCTTACACTTTTATATAATTATCTTATTCACTTGAAATCACCCTAATAGTTCAAATTAATTGTTTGGCCAGGCCCTACTACACAACCACCCACACACACAAGCACATGTATGTGTATGTATATGTGTGCATATATATGTATGTATGTATGTATGTATGTATGTATGTATTGATACCAAAAATCGAGAAGACATGAGCGAGGGCATGGATGTGGAGACCTCGAGGGCATGGATCAATGGTACTAAGAGCTGGTGATCATCACAAACACACAACTAACATCACGGCATAAAAGCAATAGGAATGAGGCGAGTGAAGAGTTATTGGAAAACCTATGAGCGAGGATGAAGGATGGATTCAAATGTTGTGGCCTCAAGAAAGGCTGATGAACCGATCAAACGGGCATCATCACATCAACACTTTTACTACTTTTTGTAGGAGTAGTGTAACTTAACCTTTCCCCTTGCTTCACAATCCGTCTCATTTATAGTTGTTTGCTACCGTGCGTAGTATCAACAAAATGTTTGGATACGCTCAATCGAAATCCCAAGAATTCACGTTCATCACCTGAGCTTTGTTCAGTTTTCTTTTTCTTTTTTGATAAAGGGTCGTAGTTCTCTAGTTGCATCACCACTTTTGATGATAATATATATATATATATATATATATATATATATATATATATATATATATATATATATATATATATATATATATATAACTCTGCTCATGCAAGGGTGATCCCTTGCATTGCCGGTCCCAAGCCCCGATAAAGAGGAGGGTTGCATTAGGCTTCCAACAACGAGCGTAAAATTTTGTTGGACTTATTTACCATGAATTCTACAAATTATGATAGGACTTTATCGAAACAAAGAATCTATCAAGCCTATGAAAAAAAGGCTTAGTTGTTGTTGTTGATATATATATATATATATATATATATATATATATATGTATATATATGTATATATATATGTATATATATGTATATATATATATATGGATTTTAGAATTTAAAGAACTCGTGGGAATTGACACGCCAACATTTCTTTAGTAGTTATGAATTCAATGCTGCTTCAGAACAGGTGACTTGTGAACTTCATTTCCAGCCTTTTGCGCATCTTTCCTGACAATAGTACTTCACTTACAGCGAATACATAGCGAATTAGGTATCGATAATATTGAAATATTAATAGGCAGAATCAGAACAAACTTAAGTGCTCCACACATATCATTAGCGAAAGAAGCCAACTAGTTTTGTTTCAGAGACATTGACTTGAGATATCCCTGTTCATTAAATAATATATGCATCAGATTCAGAAGGAACTTTAGCTTCCTACAAGGTAAAGAAACCAGAGAGAAGGCTGTCCTCATGTATATAAATGTACTGCATCAACCTAAACTTGATTTAACATCACTCTGACTTTATAGCCACTATTGGTACCTTATTTACAGCCAATTCTGATGTAGAAATTTCAATCAAAGTAGCATTCAATGACATTTAGTTATAAAACTAAAATAAAAAAGAATACTTGTGTGTCGCATTTAGTTCTCTATTTATTTGGTTTTGTTGGTTTTGTTGGATATCTTAAGAGACGTAAGCATAATTAATGAATTTTCTACTCGTTCCAAGAGCCTGATGCTTCTTTATGGGATAATTATGAGTAAATCATAAGTTAATACTTGGCAATCTGGTCGCGATTCAGTGTGCAAGTATTTTACATAAAAATATTCATGTGTGCACGGAAATGGGTAGCTCAACGGCAGGACGATCTAACACCATTGCTGCTGGTGGGGAGTTCGATTGCCAGAGGGTGTGTGTGTTAGGCCTCCTGTTGTAACAAAAAAAAAAAACTAGCTGAATGATTTTAGTGCCATATGTACATATGGCAAAACTCTCCTCTCTAGAGTAAATCACAACGTGTGTACATGTGGGTGAGCGCAATGCATTTAGTTCCCTCACATATAGAAACACTCACCTCTCATGAAGAAATCAGTGTGTGCATGTGTGTGTGCGTACGCATGTGTGTGTAATATTTCATTTCAAGATAGCAACAATACATAGCAGTGGCACAAGATGCAACACCTCATGTACGACACAGAGTGGGTGGTCCATTGGTAGGCCTAGGTCTCCAACCCTGTAAATTATTTGGCCTTTCTGATATAAGTCACATCTTTACTAGCAAAATTGGACCATCTACATTCAGTTGCATGCTTCTTTTGACAGAACTAAAGACTATTTTCGGCTGGGACAAATAGTCACTTAATAGTTTCGGGTGGGGTGAACTATGTATTATAGACCATGGATCTCATGGTGGGCTAATAGACTTTAAATTGATTTTTGAAATTTCGGGTGAGGGGAACCCTCCACCTCGACTCAATGTAGATCCGCTATATTATTTTTAAATACAACTAAATTTTCACAATACTTTAAAAATGTGCAATAGTTATGCAAAGGGATAAACAAGGAGTTGGACATACCCAAATTCACAACCTTTATTGAACCATGATTGTTTTCATATACAGCTGGACCTGAATAGCTGCTCCTAAAAGTTCTAGCCAGACTTATAGCCCTGCCAAATGACCTAGTGCTCTGTGTTATCTATACAACTCTTTTTGAATATAATTGTATTCCTTGTAAGAGAAATGGTATATATATATATATATATATATATATATATATATATATATATATATATATATATATATATATATATATATATATATATATATATATATATATATATATATATATATATATATATATATAAGCTTTGAAATTCATCTCAGTTATGGTCTTCAGGTTTTCCTATTGATGTGTAGGCTTTAATCTTACTTTCTTATTACCATAGCTCAAGTGAGTTTAGAAAGCATTAGTTTGATTTGATTTAGATTTCTATTGGTTGTCAATTTGTAATAGAGAAGAATATATACACTTTTCCATTCCTAGATTGGCATTCAATAGAGTAAAAGAAAAATATTATGGTTTCAAGTATAAATTTATTCTTTGTAAGGAGAAGGGTTTATATATATATATATATATATATATATATATATATATATATATATATATATATATGTGTGTGTGTGTGTGTGTGTGTGTGGGCTGTAGATTCCTCTCCATTACAAAGTGACAACCAATAACATTCTAAATCCAATCAAACCAATGCTTTCTAAACTCGTTGGAGGTATGTCAATAAGAAAGTAAAATCAAGATCTACACATCAATAGGAAAACTTGAAGACCTTTACTGAGATGAACTCCAAAGGTTATTTTCACCATGTATGTGTGGGTGTCATTTTTAATAGGTAGAGATACTTTTTCTAGAGATAAATAGAGAGAGAGGAAACATTCTTAGATAAAAAGACTAATGGCAAGGCGCTTTGGTGCCGTTGCTGCTGGTGGGGAGTTCGATTCCCAGGGGTTGCATGCGTGGGTGTGTGCGTGTGTTAGGTTTCAGCCTCCTCTTGTAACCAAAAAAGAAACACTACACGTATCTTGGTAGAACACAAACTTTAAAGGGATTATCGTTGTGATTAATCTCCATTAATTCAAGCTTCACCTTGTAGTGGTGGATTTCTGCAACCAATTAATGCTATTCACAGAGTGCATGTGACTGGGAGTGTTTAAAGAAATAAGAAGCTTCAACACCCCTTAAGCTTTGAGAAGTGAGCTAGGTTTCATATTTCTTTTCGGGTCTTTTCAATTGTTGAGCGATAGTGGCATCGTCAATCATCCAAGTATATATGTAGTCATCCAAGGGAATCATCGAGTCACCAACTGTATTAATCTATACATTAATCAAGTCATCGAACTTAGGGCATTTGGGGTTAAATTAATTATTAGAATTTGGGATTAAAATAAATATGGTGTTGCTGTCATGTGATCGAACCTAGGAGTTAGAACATGAATGCGCAATAGTCAACTCAATATTTGGGTGCGGATGCTCATGTGGGTGTGACATAATCAATGTAATATATGCTAGACAAACGTGTAGAGTTCATAGAAGGGAATATTTGGGAGGATGAGAAGGAATTAGAAGATTGGTATCTGAACTTAGATTTATATTACAAAAGAATATGCATCCACTTTGGTCAAATATATTGTCATTCCTAGACCCTTCATCATCGTTCTCAACTGGTTTTGTCTCTCTCTCTCTCTATGTATATATATATGTAAGAGAGAGAGTGAGTTCTGCTCACCGCTAACTCTACTCACTAAATTATACTCATAACATTGAAAAACAATGAATAAATATGATTGGACATGTCACAATTTTATGTAAAGATCTCAATTGTTTGGTCATTAATATCAACAGTTGAAATATTTAAAGTAAAAAACAAAGAGTATAAAGTGAATTTAATGCACTTACAAAAGGTACTAAGGTATTTTTTTGCTTTTAAAATTTAAATTGTAACCGCCAATGTCACTAATCAAATGGTTGAGATATTTGATAACACCGCTAACTCTACTCACTAAATTATACTCATAACATTGAAAAACAATAAATAGATATGATTGGACATGTCACAATTTTATGTAAAGATCTCAATTGTTTGGTCATTAATATCAACAGTTGAAATATTTAAAGTAAAAAACAAAGAGTATAAAGTGAATTTAATGCACTTACAAAAGGTACTAAGGTATTTTTTTGCTTTTAAAATTTAAATTGTAACCGCCAATGTCACTAATCAAATGGTTGAGATATTTGATAATGTTTAAGAATAGATGGATATATGCATGGACTAATTTCTCTCTTTCACTTTATATATATATAGGGAATGATATGAGAAGTTACAGATTTACATTGCGGAAATGCATCAGTTTTAGTCAACTGTTTTCACTGGGAGACTTGTTGATCAACCTCAAACTTGATGAACTTTTTCCTGCCTTTTCGTTTACAACAAATATATTTTTTTATTCAAAAGGAGGGATGTCTCTATTAGGGAAGCTTGAAATAATATTAAATCCAGGCATTTCCTTGGAGTTAAAAAGGGCATAAAAACGCTTGTAGCTATCAAAGGCGGAAAAAGAAAAGGGTAGAGGACCCAAGGGCAGGTGAAAGGGACTAACCACGATCCTTTTTTTTCTTTTTCTTTTCTCTTTCTGTTGTTTTTTAATGCTTGTTATAGTCCTCTTTTTTAACCCGAGTTATACGGGAAAGTCACCCATCATGATGTTGTTGCTTGAGTTTTGACTGCTCTCCCTCTCTCTCTCTCTCTCTATACATTCTACTAAAGGTGTGGCGGTCGAGTGTCATTGTCCTTTGATACATTCTGGGGAAGATAGCAGAATTGGCTTCTTTTCCATGTATTTCTCACTTTGCGTAACTACTCAACATTTCCTCTCTCTCTCTTTCTCTCTCTCTCTCTCTCTCTTACACTGCGTGCCGACTGATGGATCCAGCATGTCTGTACAGGGAAGGGTGCCTCTTTCGCTTACGTTCCCAATCTCTGCTCTTTTTTTAAACACATTTTTGATCTCCTACCCTCCTCTCTCTTCTCCCTCTCCTCGATTCCCGATTACCCAAATTTCTCCTTTATAGCCTTCTCCCCCTTTTCTCTCTAAACAGCTCCCACCACCATCGTCACTGTCTTTGTCGTTTTTTAATCCTTCCCTCTAGCAAAAGAGAGAGAAAGAGTTTGTGTGTGAGATTTGTAAGAGAGAGGAAGTGTTTGTTTGTGAGATTTGTTGGTTCTAGACTTGGGTGCAGATTGAGGATCTAGTTATAGTGATAAGTATATCTGGCAGGAAAGATATGCATAATCAAGGGGTTTTCATGGAGGCGTCGGCACTGCCTGATTTATCATTGCACATCAGCCCCCCCGACAGGACTCCGCCGACGTTGGCTGGTGGTGGTGTTGATCACGATGGTAGCTTCGACCTTTGGCGCCGGACACTCAAGTCGAACTTTGTTGACTGCCCGGCCTCCGGAAAGCCTGGCCACCAGACCTACACCGAGCTGTCTCTCGCGAACCAAGGTTGCACTTTCCTAGTGAAGAGTGAGGATCAATCTCGGATCGACGCCGGTTTCCGGCCAAGAAGCAATCTCCCTCACTTCTATCACTATGGCAGCAACCACCATAATTTGAATGGAGTGAGTAAGATGAGCCATATCAACGAAGGCATCTCAATTCCGGAACCATTGGACTGGCTCCAGCCGATCAAGGGGATTCCGGTGTACCAAAATCGACTTTTTCCATTCATCCCCACTGACCATCCTGCAGTTCATGGGAGACGCTTCAGTGAGAAAGATCCAAAGATGGCTCTTTACCATTTTGGCTACCCAACCCCCATTGCAGCTAATCCTTCACAGCCTTGCGCAGTTCCCACTAATCTTCTGGGAGGAGGAGGCCTGGACCAAATGGCAATTTTGCAGTCTAACCCCACTTCATCTTCATCTCCGGCCAGTGCCGAGGCAGCCGCCTACCGGTTTGCAGCCGCCACTAGGTTCAACGGCGGCTTCGTGTCACCGGAATTGTTGAAATCGCATCAGCCTCATTTCGCTGGATTATCGGATGCTTCTCATAGCGTGATGATGAGATCAAGATTCATGTCAAAGCTCCCCACAAAGAGAAGCATGAGGGCACCCAGAATGCGTTGGACGAGCACTCTTCATGCTCGGTTCGAACACGCTGTGGAACTCCTTGGTGGCCATGAAAGTACGGCAATACTTCCACTCATGCCCCGCCCCTCTCTTCCGTTTTTCTATTATTACTATTGTTGTGTTATGTGGTATCAGATTGGTGGGTTTTATGGATTCTTCTAATAGATGGCTTCCCGTTTATGATTGAAGGGGCGACTCCAAAATCTGTTCTGGAGCTTATGGATGTCAAAGATCTAACCCTTGCTCATGTAAAGAGCCATCTACAGGTAACCAACAAAGGAAATCTTATTTTCAGACGAGTCAAAAAGATCAGCATAAAAGGAAAAAGAGATAAAACCGGTTTATTTTGTTTTCTTCTTCACTGGTGTTCATTTTTCTGCTGCACAGTTGCCGATGGATAGGATTCTCATTGAATAAATGAATTAGTTGACCAGTTTGATTGTCTCAGACGAGAGCGCTCCTCTCTTGTTCACAGAGAGAGAGAGAGAGAGAGGGAGAGATGAATTTTCATCATTTCACAATAATACCGTCATTAGTAAACCAACCAAACAAGTAACGAATGGGTAGTCAATGGCAGCCCGTTTCCCAACAGAAAACACAAGAACAACTCCCCAAAACCGAGAAAAGAGAACGGATTATGAGACTACTATGCTTTTTCCCGGTTTCTTTAACTCTTTCACTCTCATAATCTCTATTTGCTTTTACCTCTTTTCTCTTGCAGATGTATCGAACTGTTAAGACTACTGACAAGTCTGCAGCTTCCTCAGGTAATTTCGTATTCCTAACCCTTCAGCTTTTCTGCAGCCTAAAAACTCTCTCCCTCTCTTCTCTCTCTGCCCCCTAAAAACAAGCTTAGCGTTTGTTGGTATGCTGAATCTGATCCAGCGGGGATGGTTTCAGGTCAGTCAGATGGATTAGACAGTGGATCCGCCGGAGAAGACGAGCACCAGCCGGGAAATCAACCCGTAAATGACCTGAATTTTCGACGATTTACCGACAAACTTGGACAAGACGGACCGACTCAGAACAACCCTTTGCACCCACATCAGGAGATGGATTACTCCCCTACATTACGGACCAATTCATCAAGGTAATTACCAATACTATTATTATACAGAAGTAACAGAACCACCTCTCTCTCTCAACCAAAACAAAAGAAAAAGGAAACCGTCCTAAAATACAGCCGCACGTGCCCGCGTTTCCCTTTTCTCATCACCACATCGTTTTCTCTTCTTTCTGAATGCTGCTCTTTATGGTGAAGCTTAAGAGAATCGCAGCTATCTCCTGTTTATATATCACGATTTTCAGCTTTAGCCTTTCTGTATATTTATCTATGATCTGACTTTTTAACACTATCTAGATTTCTCTTTAGGTTAAAGTTTAAACTTGGAAACTATAAACTATATCTGGTTGATAATGGCTAACTTTAACACTAGCTAGATTTCTCTTTACGTTAAAGTCCAACATCAGGAAACTGTAACTAATCGAACCAGTGATCTCTTCTTCCTTTATTCTTTATTTTCAGCCTTTTCCTCCACTAGAAGATTATTGTTCATAAGAAAAGGAAAGGAAGTGCAGTTTTCTCAGAAACAAGCGAGGAGAGTGAAAACAAGAGGTTAACATAGTTCCTCTCCCTCTCTCTCTCTCTCCAAAATATCCAGACTGACTGATATATAAATTTATAATTTTTATATACTCTAAAATAGTTAAAACTTCCCCATATTTTGACTTGCATGAGCAAGGTGAAACTCTACTTACGTACACTTTACGTATTCTTGTTGTTTTCTCTCTCCAAAAGGGTTTGGAGCTCCTCTTTAAGGGACCCATTTATTGCAGAAGCTAAATAATTAGCGTTAAACGTGCCTGTGTATTCGATAAACACCTTCATTATTTATTCGAGAGTAGGACATTCTACATCTTGAGCTTACTGATCAGCTAGGCAGAAGATTTTTGTCAACACCCAAAACAGAACCACCACTGTCCACTACGAGGCCTATTTACAAATAAATACAACCTAAAACCAATACCGCGTCACTTTCTAACAGGCTGCCACTGGTCGACATTTTGGCTTATTTCCTCAGTATGGTTGGAAAACGTTGGTGGATTAATACACAATGTTGGCCAATAGACGTAACATAAGTGGATGAAAATGGTTTGATTTCGATAGTACATACGGAGGCATTGCACTTTACACACACACACACACACACACACATATATATATATATATGTGTGTGTGTGTGTGTGTGCAGTGGTTATTTGGTTGCTATTATTTATTTATTTATGATTGTGTGGGTGCTCGCGCCTGTGATAGAGAGTACCACATTGCACTTAACCAAAACAGTGTCATTCTTTTTTCTCGTTATATCTATATCTAGATAACTAGCTTTAGTTTTTGGGCTTCAAAGTCACAGTTTTATTTTGATGATCAACCTGCAGAGGAGGATCTTGGTTACCAACCAACTCAAGGGATGACGGGGAGCCACCAAATATGGCATCTCACGATAGATACGGACAGAATATTGAGGTAATTAATTAGTTGAATTTTGCTTTCGTCTTCCTCCGAATTTAACCTGCACGCAGTAATCGTTCACCTATGCATTGACGATCTGTGTCTTTCTGCTTTTGTGCGTGTATCTGCGCGCTTGCGCGTGTGTGTTATGAGTGCGTGTGTGTGTTTTATCGTTTCTCTGTTTATAGATATATAGCTGGGGTTGGGGAGAGGGGGGAGGCTCCGTGCTTGCGTGCACCAGTGTGCCTGCATGCGTTTGTGTTTGTGCAGCAGGCATCTGGACATCTATATGCTTGTGTCTGTATATAGTCATTGGTTGATTAAGACGTTGCATTGTTTTATTTCAGGGAAGAAGTGATCGGTTGCAAGCAATTAAGGACTCATCTGCTCCTTTAAACCAAAAGAATCCTAGTTTGGAGTTCACACTGGGGAGACCGGGTTGGCAAGGGAATGGTGATGATTGACTTAATTATACAGCTAAAACTCATTGATTTTGAGCATCTTACGATACATTAGCCATGTCAGTCTTCAAAAACCAGTGTGAATTGCCGGGAGCTAGACGCATATATGTAAAAGAATATGGTGGGGAATGTTAAGATATGTGATAGAATGTAACTATTGGACGTTATTCAGAGCTTGTTTTTGGATATTGACATGTGAGGTTGGGATTATATAGATAAAATGGAAGGAAACCATGACTATGTAAAAGCTGCAATGGAAAATAATTAATGTCTTAGGATTTTGATATCAAAGAATTTCTCATTTGAGGGCTGTAACAGGAATTGCTGAAGGTGGATGTGATCTTTCGCTTATCTTTGGCACTTTTATTTCTAAAAGAAATGGAAAGAAAATCCTACTCTCTCTCTCACTTTGTGAACTTAAGTGCAATACATTCTAGCTGACGTAAATAGTTCCATGTACATTTTTTAGAGAAATGCGAACCTAAAACTTCAATCAAATTAAGGGGTACTTATAAATAAATTAAGGTTTCCTACAGCGACTTATGTAACGCCAAATCTAAACGTTATTGATAAATCAATCTGGTTTTGGAAGAATCAGTCTTCTCAAACATGCAGTTTGCCTACTAAATATATTAATATCACCTCTTCTTGAAGGATAAGTGCCAAATAAGTATAACTCGTTGCACTGCAAAACCACGCCTTTCTTGTCCTCTTTACCTGCAAATGAGTGAAAAAATTGGTGTAGCACACATTTGGAAAGGCTTTTATCTACTGTATTTTGCTACGGATGAACACTTTATAAGAGGTCGAGCAATGCCATGAAGTATTCGGAGTTGACAACAAAGTAAAATCTTTCTTTTATCGAGTTAAATGTTAGTATAGCATAAGATCGAGCACTAGACTATGAATCTATATATAAAGCTCACTCCACGTCCTAGTGTGTGAAAAGACTTGGTACTTTTTTTACAGTGGGAGGCCGAAGGACACGTGTCCCCACGCACACACCTCCTCAAAACAAAAAAATAATCGTCAAACTCACCGCCAGAAGGTGAGCATCAAAGAACCCTACCAATGAGTTAAAGCATTGGGTGCAGAAAGGCTTGGTATTGTTTGGTTTAGTTGGAATTGAATACGAAATATTCAGGATTTCTTGACAAATTCTTTTCTTACTTTTGGTTACTAGAGGAGGCCCAAGCCTAATATACACACCCACAGATGCACCTTCTAGGAGTTCAAAACTCCTCACTAGCAGCAATGGCACTAGAGTGCTTTGCTGTTGAGCTAACGCTCTTGGTGCTTGATGCATTCTTTTATTCATACATTTATGCGACGAACGTGCTCCGGTACCAAATGCAAAAATATGTGAAGGGAGTTCTCCATAGGGAGGTGGCCTGTGTTTCATTCGCAAACTTCTGTTTAGTATCAGATAGTTGGATCCGATAGCTTCCACCTTGCTATAAGGAAAGGTTTTTCCATCAAGAACCGGGAAAACCCTGATATTTTCACATGGAAACGAACCCGTTTCTCTTGGGAGAAAGCACAGAGAGAAGTCGGCCATTGCAAAATGGTTTCCTTCATCGCATGAAGGTCAGTAGTTGCAGAACGTTTCATTAGTAGCAATTATCAAGATTATAACTATTCTGTGGTAAAAAATGAAACCACCAACAATACATCTCTCTCTCTCTCTCTCTCTCTCTCTCTCTCTCTCTCTCTCTCTCTCTCTCTCTCTCTCTCTCTCTCTCTCTCTCTCTCTCTCTCTCTCTCTGTGTGTGTGTGTGTGTGTGTGTGTGTGTGTGTGTTTTATAGTTTGTGTCCAGTGTCAGTCTCTTTTGCTAAAAAATGAACCTAGCTAGCTCTTCATTTGCTACCAACTTCTGGATCGCAAGTGCGTATCTAGCTCTAGTACTACATCAGATACATAGAGTTCAACAATCTGACATACATATTTAATAATTTGAAGTTCTACAAATTAATGGATACGACCTTGATTTAGCATATAACGTTCAAACAGTGCGGATCTAGAAAGTCTTCTGAAGTGGGATGAATAGCTCCTACAATGGTTTGGGGTGGGACGAATTATGGTAGGGCAAATGCCCCACCTCGACTTAATGTAGATCCGCAGGTGCGTTGAGAGCTGGGGTTAAAATAAAAATCAAGTCTAGTGTGCTGACCTTTCATTGATGCAGGCAGTGAGTTGGCGCAGAAATGAAAACTTTCAGCACTGCCTTGATTGTGTTCTTTATTTTCAAGTGTCATAAATGAAACGGCAGGAGTCTATGCCTAGAGCCTAACTCTGACTAAGAAAGAGAGAGATTTAGAAAGAAGGATTGGAGTTCACTGGGAACTCTGCGATTTAATGGCGAACAGATTGGTAAGGATATAATTAGACAAGACTCACTTAAGCCAGTTGTTTTTGCCCAATAGATTTCTGCCAATAGAATGAGTTCATATTCAGCCCTTCAAGAACAGCCAAAGTGGCTATTCCACTTGGCCTCTCTCTCTCTCTCTGAAATTATTACCACACTGCCCATTTATAAGCAGATATTTCTTTTGTCATGTTCTTGTTCTTTCTTCTCTTCTTTTGATATCGCCTTGTTGTGTTTGTCTTCATGAATCCCTAAAGGATATAATCTATTTGGTTTGGCCAGTCATAAACATGTTCCTAGTTATCAGATTTCAATGTATAGACAGTTCTCCTGACAGCTTCAAAATTCAATGGTCCATAATGCATCAAGATAAATAACCTTCTCAATATATGCAAGGCCACATAGAGAGAATATTCGTGATAACAGGTTCAATTGTGGATTCCTATCAGGCTATGGTAATTAAAAAGAAACTATATAACAAAAATATTGGAATTCAGAAGAGATCTTATATTTGCACACACACACAGGCCAAACTGATGAGAGGGAAAACTCATTAGCAAGGAGACATTTGCGTTCGTTCCTGTTTTTGTTATATGGCTGGTTTGCTTCTCGAATGGGGTCCTCAGCATGAGATTCTTGTTTATGAGCAGGACTACCCTCTATAATTTCCTGTATTCTTCTTATCTTTCCTTATCATGAGTTTGATCTTCAGTAGCTTTGGAAATTATGTCAACTAATAAACAATTAACCGTGATTACCAGCTAGGGGTGAAGTCAAAATTGGAATTCATTCGTTCACTAAAACAAGAAACTACTCGCAAATACTAGCTACCCTTCTCCTCTTGGGGAAATGGAAATCAAAACAGAGAGAGAGAGAGAGAGAGAGAGAGAGAGAGCTTGAAAGCTCAAGCATTGTCACCACTCTTGCCGCTCTTTACATCTTTTCTCCTCCCAGTTGAGCAGCTTGCAGTGTTTCTGCAAGCACTTGTTAAAAAGCAAAAGAAGGTAACTATAAGTACGTGTTGCCCACCTTACTAAGCTTCCCCGCTCACCTTGCCCCCCTGCTTCTTCTTGCTAATATCCGCTTCCTCTTTATCCTCTATGTTGCTAATGGTAGTCACATTTTCATCAGTCTCCTGCTTTGTCGCCTTCCCGGTCGGTCCGAGAGGTCCCTTGCTTTTGGGGTCCATGTTCTCAACTGAGTTTGGATTCAAATTGTCGTCTTCCTTTTCCGGCATCGGCCCATTCATCGAAAAATTGTCTGAAGATGAAGATTCTATTACACAGCTTGTCTCACCTGAGGCTGCAACACCTTGCTGTTGTGATTGTGAGTAGCCAGGGCCAGAAGGAGGAAGGAATACTCCGGTCCCAGGTACCAGCACTCTAGGCTGTGCAGGGCAGGCGACCGAAGGCCACCCGGCAGTGACCACAGGAACTGGAGCTGGCGGAGGTGGATAAACCACTGGTGTTACCACAGAAGCAGCCACAAAGATTGGCGGGACGTCGGTCGGAGGTAGATGCTGAGGAGGCGGGGGTGGTCCAGGCAGAACACCAGTTGAAGGGACTAGATTGTAGTGCCTGGGACCCGGGTGACGAATCATGTTTGGCAGTCGCGACCGTGGTCCCCATGGTGCCGGTTGTACCGGTGATGGAAGGTGCAATCTATCAGTAAACATCATTCTCTTTGTTTGTGCCTTCATGAAAGTGACAATAATGCGCTGCTTTCGTATGGAAGGGATGGCATGTTTTGCGAAGTCTGCACTCTTCCCTTTCATAACTAGTACAGATCTGCAAATGTCAAGTTTTATGTTTCTATAGCAAAAGCTCACAGCACACACACGGAGAGAGAGAGAGAGAGAGAGCAATACCGGCACATGTTTGAATTTGGGTACTATGGACTGTTCAGGATTATCAAGGTTTGAAGAACAAGATCTCCCAGAGATCAGCAAACATGAGCACGGGCACACACACACAGGGGATGCAGCATATTCTAATCCCGCTAATTATGCAACATTTAGTATTCTCTATGCATCTAAAAATTGAATAGACTATTCAGTATTATCAAGGTCTGAAGGACAAGATCAGCCACAAAACGTCTCTCCCTCTTTCTCACACACACACACAGGATGCTGCCTATTCCAGCTAATAATGTACATTTAATATTCTTTATGCATCTAAAACGTTGAAGAGACTGTTGATCAATATCAAGGTCTGATGAACAAGTTCCACCAGAAAACGTCTCTCTGCATCTAGAGAGAGAGAGAGAACCCTGTGTGTGAGAGAAAGTGGAGGTTTCCTACTCTAGTCCAGCTAATTATGTAGTATTTAGTGTTCTCTATGCATCTGAAACTGATATTCATTATTATCAAGGTTTGAGCAAGAAAAAGATTAGATAGAAAATGTTGCACACAGACACATACATGGGGAGAGAGGATCCTATCTATTCTAATCCAGCTAATTATGTGGCATTTGGTATTCTCTATGCATCTAAAATTTGAATAGACTGTTAAGGATTATCAAGGTTTAAAGAAGATTAGACGGAAAACATGCTGTCCGCGTTCTGTCAATTTGTGCAATATGCTAATCATCCCATTATAACATCTAAATACCAAACTCAACCTAACCATCTCAAGATTTGGTATGAGTGAATGATGCTTAAACAAAATGTTCCGTAGAGAAATGCCGAGCATCTGAGATATTCTGTAAACCTTAAAAGTTGAAACATGATCCTCTCACCTTGAAGTTCGAAACGTTAATAAAAGCTTCAAGCTTCAAATTCATGACCTTGACTCATCTTGAAGTTAGCATTCCACATTTCAGTTGCGGAACTAATATCGAGTGAAAAGGCCATTTTCGGTCATCAAAGTTCTAATGGTACTTCAGAAGCACCAGCAAGTACACAGAAAAACACTTACTGAATGATTGTAGAAGAGAACTTAAATTTTAAATTACTTACCCTGGAGCCAGAGAAAGTTTAAGAGTACCCCTGAAGTCACCAGGATGATCTATACTTATCATCTTGCCAAAAACCATGCTACAATTTGTGAGGAAGAGACTGCAGAGTGGTCTTACGAACCAAGACGGGCATGCATATGGCTGAGAATGGTCACCCTAGACACCAATTGTCCGGTGTTATGAACTTTGACATACATTTCATAAAATATAGTTAAGTTGTACCTCATTGAAGAAGTTGATAACACAAGAATCTGGTTTTACAGTCATCACTTGTAATTGAACCAAACGATCAACAATGTCTAGCAATGGGTTAGGGATGGGCTCCACCTTATGATCTGCAGCAACCATCTATATTCAGAAAGAAAATTAACTTTATGTTAATTAATCTACGTGAAAAGAGCTTACCCCTGAATGATAAAGTTCCATTATTATCTTCTGGAGGCCCATCAATAATGGGAACACCGAACTGGAGTATGTCTCTCCCTCGACCTTTCATGGGCCTCTTTGAAGGTACAAATGTTTGCCCTGCTTATTGGCACATCCTAGATGTTATGGAGCACATACGTACTGCTGAAACTTAAACATGGAAGTCCACACACATACACATGGAGAGAGAGAGAGAGAGAGAGATGCATTGCCTATCAGATCGGATCCCATGATTCATTTTTATATCTACAGGAGCCACATGGCCCAAATAAAGGTGGATCAGCTACATACAGTTCCAACAATTTGAAATAATCCTCACAAGTTGTAGTGGTGGAAGTAAGCTTTGGAAAGACTCGTTCGTATATAGAGGCACTTTGGTCATTATGTATAATTGCATTACTTATTAAATTTTATGTGGTGTTGATCATGTTCCTGATCCATGTTCTAATGCATCCTTGCAAAAATAATTGTATAGAGATTGTTCCTTTTATAGATCTGTATAAGCCCTATATGACAAGTATCATTAAATTAAGAGTGATAATCAATATGATATCACATTGAAAAGTCAATCATGTTAGAATAAAATCACCTGTGTTGTACTTTTTCTGAACGAGATATGCAAGTTTGAGATTCTGAGACCATGTTTAGAACTTGGGTTTCCACAACAACAACAACAACAACAACAACTAAGCCTTTTCCCATACTAGACGGGGTCGGCTACATGGATTCTTTGTTTCCACAACTTGGGTTTCCACAGTAAAGATAAAATTCATTGAGTGGTGTCATGCGCAGGGGTTGAAGTTTATAATTTTACTATCCAATTATTACAAATCTCAATTCAAGTGCTGTACGTCAAACGTATGAGTCATCACACAATTTGGTGCGCTCATGACTGGAGTGCCAACCCGCATGGAAGAATCTCACGAGTATAGATTGATTTTCAACTCTTTGAAAAGCTGTGGATATCTGGTTTTGAAAAACAAAGAATCATTGAAAAGAAATTTCCTGTAACGAGAAAAGTGCCTGATAACCAAGGTATGTCACTGAGAGACAGTCATAAAAAATAGGCTGTTGACAGAATTTTACTAGAGAAGAAAATTTTGCCAAAAATCACACAAGTTGCCAAAAAATTTAAAACTCTACAGTTCTGAAAATTCCGAAAGTTAATCAACTAGTAGTCTCATAGTAATCAGTCTCTGATTCTTGAAAGCTAATCAAATATTTTGTGTAATTCCAAAAGTTCTGAAAATTTGAGGTCAATGCCTAGAGTTCTCATAGGGGACTGGAACCGGCAATTCAAAAACACGTTGGCCTAGAAACATGAACCGTAGCCAAAGCTAGATTCGAAGCTGAGTTTGAACCTAGCTTTAACTTATACATTCATAAAGATAAGAAAAAAGAAAAATATAATAAAGATTTGAAATTTGAAAGGCTATATAATCATTAATAGGCCAGCTGAATGGATTGTAGCACTGTCCACTAGCACTTAGCATTCAGATGATTGTCATCATCATAGGTACCACCATAAAGGTCATGTTGAAAGGGAAGGGCAGGAGAAAGGGTATTGTAAAGGAACAGTAAATTTTTTGATAGGCACCTATGGTTCCTGCCAGTTTAGAACTGGTGTTTCTAGTTCCGGTTATGGTTCAGCCTGTTCTAGGTCGGCCATTTTGTGGCTCAGTTCGGGTTCGAACTGGCTATGTCTAGCAGTCCATGTGTATAGGATTGCAGAATACACCATCAATGCAGATGTGGTTGCTTATAACCCACGAGAGTTTCCACGTTTTGAAAGGATCCTAACAAAATAGAAGAGTTGAGTAAAGGCTCAGAAGGCTCTTTCACGCATAGGGACATGTTGGTATTATTTAAATTACATACAGCCTATTAATTGCATTTTGTTAAATACATTCAAATATAATTACATTTTATACTATATTTAAATTGCATTCAAATTAGTACTTATGAATAGTAAAGATAAGATTCCTATTGAGATGGAACTTTTTAAGAGAATAATTTGCATAAAATACGACTTTGAACACACTTGGTATAGGCCCACTATGTTGGATTAAACAAACATATTTCAATGTCTTCATCTACCTATTTGCTGGAGATTTTAATGACATTCATGATTGAATTATTATGCTAAAAGGCTTCTTGATTTCTTCATGAAGTTTTTTCCTTCTCTGCTAACTATTTGTCTTTTAACTTGAATGTGTACATCTATCCTTTTCTTGTTCTTCATTTCTCTTCTGTCAGTACTTTATTTTTTATCTCATCTTAAGAGTGTATTGCTGCCCAAGCAATCTACCACACTAGGTGGATCACAAAAGGTGATCTAAGTTTGCCCAACTTAAGAAAGATCAACTTATTTCCTCAGGGGACGCTTCAAAATGAACTCAACTCAATAGATCTAATTCAAGTTCCCAAGTACAAAACGATGAAAAGGTTAATGCACCTAAAGCAGCAAATCAGATATATAAAAACTTATAAAAGATAGTTCTGTAACAAGTTTAGTTCTTAGTGATTGTGTAGCCAAGCACCAACTTTATATGTTTTACTTTATTACTTGATAGCTTCATTATTATTAATCGTTCAAGGCTGAGAACACTTTATTTTTGCTGTAACAGAAAATAGGACAGCTCTCAAATACTTAACACAAACAATATCAAGAAACTACTAGCAAACTTGAAAATTCATTTGCTGGCAAGAAGTAATAGACATCATGGATGCTAACACATTTCCAATCAATCGAGTAAGAGAATCAGTATGGCGAAAGAAAATCTACTACTTTCCCCAACTATTTTCTAATGAAAAGCAGACTAGTACTTTCTTGATAGGCATAGCAACTTCTTGCCACTTGACAGGGTAAAATGAAACCAAATATGAAAAGCTACGATAGACAGTACCTGACCATAATGCACAGAAACGGTTATGAGCAGCCGTTTCCCATTCTGGAATGATCCAGAAACCGAGACATGGTACAAAATGCATGTCAAACATTCTGTACATACTTTGACTCAATTAAGGATATTATACTTCAAATGCCACCTCTTATCACATGCTCTAACATAGCTAGTTGGTTACAATATCTTTTTGGTACAAAGAAGGTCTTCAACTCAAATCCTAAAGACTTCTGTTTACCATTTTTTATTTTTTTATGCATATATATATAAGTGCATATGGGAAAAGGCTTAGTTGTTGTTGTTGTTGTTGTTGTTGTTGTATATATATATAAGTGCATATATATTTGTCATTTCCCTTTTTCCTAATCTTTGGAGAGCTATTATTTCCCGTATCGCATTTATGTGTCCATTCCATGTAACATAGGTGCCTGAATAGCAATCTAAGATGAAAAAATCAGTCCTCAAATTGTCAGGACTTACTCTAATGTCCAACTATAAGTATGTTAATTGATGCAAGTCAAATGCTTCACACTCCTGTGGCCGATGCCAATGTGTGTGTTGGGAACTCTTAAGTTAACGTTTTTCTTGAGAAACATGGCTAGTGTTACTCCATCAGTTTCTGCCTAATGGTGGCAAAATGATGCTAATACTAACAAGGACGCCCTTTTGCATCAAATATTATCTAAATGAATCTATTTTCTGTTGGGAAGCTTATCCTTCTTAGTTAGCAGAAAAAAGACAACTTTCTATACGATTGATTTAAGTAAATGCAATTTCCTCCTAGATTGAAGGTGACAGATTGTTTTTTAAACTATATAGCACCTCTGTTGGGGTTTTCACAATCCATGGCCAACTACATTCTTGATATTCTGATTTGATATGATGAGGATCTTTTTGAATCATCAAACACGGTCTATATTTACTAGTTTCCTTTTATGGAAGCATTCAACCTAAAACACATCATTTATATGATTTATTGTGATTTAGAGCTAGATTGGGATGAAGATGGGAGCAAACATTAATATGGAGATGGAACAAGATAAAAGTAGACTTCCACAAACATCAAGCAATTCGAGTTGCACATGAAATGGAGACATGAGAGGTCAAATGCACTCCTATCATCAACTTCAGCACCACTATCATCTCCCATAAGCAGATTCAGACACTAGGACTTGTAAGGGATTCAAGGAATCACCCTTTCTCATACTCTGCTCCCAATCACAGCCTTCATATTTTTCTGCCAAGATGATGTTAAGAATTAGGAGAGAAAATTATTCTCTTCAAGATGGTGGCTAATCCCCACTGATTTCTGGCATGCCCATTGCATGAGGAAAAGAAGTCGCCATTGATTGCACCAACAAAAAAAGAAGGAAAAACAGGTACAACCTTCGCTAGCTTGTCACTTCCCAGCAATCACCATGGTGGACATGGCCCTTTCTTTTAGAATTTGAGTTAATAATACGTAGAATTGATATCACTACTCAAAATGACTTACAATGAAGAAGAGAAGAAAAGGTCCTTGGTCCTTACATCGCCCTATATGCAGAACCCTACCTGAACGCATCCTTTTCTTTTTGTCTGAGTTGCAACATGTAGAAACCAATGGATGCATTCACTGTTTGCCCACATCATAATTCTGCTTATGACCTAAATATGAAAGTTCATATTCATGTATGGTGCACATTTTCAAATGATACACCATATAAAAGTTACTGCCATTTATGTTCCTGACAGTGCAGTATAAGGAGTTTAGCAAAACTCCTTCGATGATGCCTTCACGTCTTATATATTCTTGTTGGCAGAACTCCATGGCACTAATTTTACATCTGTGACCATTAGCACCTCAGCAATTTAATGTTTTGAGTTTACTCTTCAATAAGGCATCAGATTAGGTTACCTTTCCCATTCTTTGTCCTCACATTAAAAGGACATCCTTTTTTAGGTTTCCTGTCCTCACATTAAAAGGACATCTTTTTTAGGTTTCCCAGAGTATCCCCCTCACGAACGGTGAGGGACTAATCTCCTGGGGTATGGCCAGGCACCAAAGGTGTGAAACCCTCCCAACTGTCTCTGCTCCATACACATCGCACCAGGGACAGATCCCAGGACTAAATGTTTAAGGTGCCCAAGCCCCTTCTACTCATACCAACACACATTGGTAAAGCGCATCCTTTCTGCTTGCTAAAAGATCACCATTTAGATTCTTTTATCTTTCTAGCAAATACCGGAGAGCAATTTCTGATTCAAACCAACTTTCATTTCCCATATCTAGACTACTAACTTGGGACAGTTTTCTGTCAGTAGAATGAAACATTGCAGAACAATCTGTTAGGAGCTCTTTTTAGCTTCACTTAAAAGAATTCAGTAACAAAGAATAAAAGTTCCTTCTCATTAGAAAAAACAGATAGGTGATTATGCATCCATCTGCTAGATCCCTTTCTGACTAAAATTATAGATGATCTGTCCAAGTTTACAAACAAAAGCCACAACATGCACCTTGTCCCAAGGATTTTCTTTCTGTCCTTTTTCACTAGTTTCACTAATAGGTATTGGAAGGACTCAAGTAATGACCATTTCCACTCCAAGGTTCAGACCAGCAGCATTTCTACCAGACTATGCAGCTTCATGTTAATGGGTGGCATACCTTAAAGATATTTATTTACTCATATTAACTGTCTACACAAAGTTCATACAACTTTTACTCTGTGTGCTTTTGCCAACTACATACAGCTTTTTGTGGTCAACTGCATCCTAGTTTCCATATATGGTTTGCTATCTAAGATTCACCTGCCACTGGAGCATATGACCTTGACAATGTCAAGGTGCTGAGGTACCATCTCTTTCCTCAAAATCTTATACGGCCCTCCAACTAATATATAGCTCCCTGGGGCAACTGTCAAGTCTGTCATAAATAGTATGGTTCTTTCAACTTATAATAATAATGATCCAACCAACTGGAACAGAACATCACACAGTTGAGGTAAATGGCCTTGCTATGGAGGTTATTGTCCCCACAAAGTGATAATGTATGGCCGTGGTGACAATATAAGGGCATTAGATGCATGAAGAAACATATCTTCTACCTTTTCCTCTCCACAAGGGAAAATGCTTATTCAGCAGCAATAATGACCAAGCTCTGCAAAAGGCTAAGGTACATTTCCCGCCAAGCCCCTCTGGGGTTCTGATGCCATGATTATATGAAAGCTTCATAGATTGACAAAATCCATATAGAGAGAACACTTGATGTACATCAGTCATCAACATGTTACAGGAACAGAATTAAGTATAATAACGTGAAAGTTTCCACAACCCTTCAGCAACAAAACAGTAGCATATCGAGACAACTTCAAGAATAAAAGAAACCAATAGGAAATACTCTAACCTTGCAGCTCGCCTCTTCGTCCAGCAGCTCTAAGTTCAGTTGCCAATGAGAAAAGTTGTGGGACTTCAGAACTATCCAAAAAGTCTTCATAGAGTTCAAGTCCTTCAACAACATTGACCTGAACACAAATAAGGCATGTGTATAAGCATTAGATAAAACATAGCCCACAGCATGGTAAAAGAAATAAAATATTCAGCGACTCTTGAAATTGACAGAGGGACACAGATTAGTGAATGTGAAGTGCTCAAACTGCAACTAAGAGCACACTCATTGGAGTTGGGAGAGCAGCCAATTCCTACAAGATGTAACCCCCTACGGACTGTCCCTTTCCAGAACCCAAAATATGAGATCAAGATGGTTTTTATCCGAGATCTCTTAACAACAGACTAGTGAGCCTATCAGATACAAAAAGTGGTATTGTTGCAGACTGAGAAGAACATCTTACCGTAATCCCATCCAAGATTTCGGTACCCATAAAAGTTTTAGGGGTTAAAACACGAAGAGGCTTCTCATCCTGTTTCGTTCTTGTATTCATGTCATCCTTTTGAACAGCACTCCTACAACTTCCTATAGAAATGAGAATGTTAATACATAATCCTATCTGGCCAATGAAAGCAATCTAAATTCTAAAGCTCCCAATAGATGAAGGAAACGGTAACCACACAAAACAGCAAAAGCGTGTGCATGCAAGACATACATATACAGAAAGCTACATGTATGCCAAGCAGGATTCAAGTACAGGTTCGAGTCACAGGAAGGTTAACAATTGGATTTGAGAAGTTCAAGTCCAACGCTACTTTCAAATGTTCATGCAGTTACCATATTATATTAAATCTGAATCTACTTGTCAGCGGATCATGGTTTTTTTACCAAAGTCAATTAGTTGGGTGGTATTCACATCCCTAGCTAGTTAGGCTAGAGGAATATAAGTCCATCCTACACATCTCTAGCTGCATAATATTGCTTCGATGCACAGATTTCACTAATGAAAGTTGAAGGAAAAAGCTTTATTGATCATCATATGAGTTTCTGACACATTCGGCCTCTGCTTTTGGCTGCCACAAGATTTCTCTTATTGTTCTAACCCTAATGACTCTAGCTTCATATTAAACCTATTCTAACTTAAAAGACATACTTGACCCTGAGCATAAATACGGTTCCCAATGGATCTGATCCAGATCCATTGGGTTACAAACTCAACTCTACAATACATAACATGACTCATTAATCATTTAGACTTGACATGACTCACACGACTCAACACATTAACACAACACATTAACACTCCCCCTCAAATTGGGTGAAAGATGGATGTTATAACAATCTCTGTAGTATGTTTCTGGTAACTGTTTTAGTCAACATGTCTGCACATTGATGTCCAGATTGCACATGTTCTAACTGAAATTCTTTTTCATGTACACTATCCCGAATAAAATGACAATCTATCTCAATATGTTTTGTTCGTTCATGGTACACCGGATTTGACGCTATCTGAATAGCTGCTTTGCTGTCATAGAATATAGGTATAGTGTTTTCAGTAAATAAATTCATTTCCATCAGTAAAGATTTCAACCATTTTCCTTCACAAATACCTGATGCTACTGCTCTATACTCTGCCTCAGCTGTTGATCTAGCTACTACCGACTGTTTTTTTACTTTTTCATGAAACTATGTTGCCTCCAATCAATGTTATGTATCCTGTGGTAGACTTTTTATCTTCTGTTGAACCTCCCAACCAGCATCTGTATAAATTTCAATATTGGTGTGACCATTAGCCTTGTAAATGATTCCATATCCAGGAGTTGTTTTTAGGTATCTTAAGATGTGAAACAAAGCATCCATGTGATGCTTCGATGGAGATTGCATAAATATCCATGAGATTGCATATGCTATATCTGGATGCGTGATGGTTAAATATATTAATTTTTCAACCAATTGATGATATTTGGTCACATCTACTCTCTCAGCTCCATCCTCCAATTGTAACTTGTGATTCACATCCATTGGAGTATATGTAAGTCTGCATTTTCCATTCTTACTTCTTGCAAAAGATTTAGTGTGTTCAAATAACCGGTGAAGTTCCTTATTTAATTTCTGAATTTCTTCAATGTCATCACCTGTTACAATAATATCATCCACATATACTAATAGTAAAGCTTTGTCTCCTTTCTTGAAGAAAAGTGTATGGTCACTTACACTCTTTTTATATCCCAAGTTTATAATACTCCTGTTGAATTTTTCAAACCAAGCTCTTGGAGATTGTTTTAGCCCATAGATAACCTTTCTTAATCTACATACCTGTTTAGTTGGATTTGGATATCTTTGTGGTGATTCCATATAGACTTCTTCTTTGAGTTCTCCTTGTAGAAAGGCATTTTTCATATCTAGTTGCCACATTACCCAATTTCTTTGAGCTGCGATACTGATAATAACTCGTATAGATGTGAGTTTAGCTATTGGTGTAAATGTCTCCTCATAATCAATCTCATATCTTGACTATATCCTCGTGCAACTAGCCTTGCCTTGTATCTTTCTAATGAACCATATGCTTTATATTTGATTGTATATACCCCCACTTGCATGATAATGCTTTCCTACCTTCTGGTAGATTAGTGAGTTTTCAAGTTTGATTCTTTTCTAATGCTTGAATTTCAGACTTCATAGCTTCAACCCACTGTTTGTCTTTAGATGCTTCAAAATAATTTCTTAGAATTTGATACATCTCAGCCTTTAACACAAACTTTTGATAACCTTCTGATAATCGATCATAAGATATGAACTGCGAAATTGGATATTTACAACATGATCTCTTTCCTTTTCTGAGTGCTATGGGAACATCTGAGTCATCTAAGTTCTCATTATTTGAACCTTCTATACTGTCATTTGAAGTAGATATTGTTTCTCCTCCTGGATTCATCATCTCGGTTTGTTGTTTCATAAAAATATTTCTCTCACCCTTTCGGTATACTTGTATTCCTTTATCTTCTTGAATTTGATCTGTTCCAAAAAGAGAGTTTCCTTCCTCTGATTCTTCACTTCCACTGATCTTGGGTAGAACAACTGATTCTTTAAAAGTAGAATTGGAACCATCATTCTGATTGTTGTAGTATGGAGTAGTTTCAAAGAAAGTTACATCCATAGAAATATATCTTTTATGAGACTTAGGATCATAACAGATATATTCTTTCTTCTCACCAGAATATCCAAGGAAGATACATTTTATTGCTCTTGGATCAAGTTTATCACTAAACTGCTGGTGAACATGCACATTGTAGACGCATCCAAATATTCTCAGAATAATATAGAATGGATTATCCTCTGGCTTAATCATCTTGAATGGTGACTTTCCTGCAAGAATCACAGTTGGAATTCTGTTCATGATATATACCATTGTAAGAATTGCCTCTGGCCAGAAATATTTTAGAACATTATGCTCAAGTAAAATTCTGGCAATCTCCAAAATATGTCGATTCTTTCTTTCAGTTACTCCATACTGTTGTGGTGTATAAACATAGGATGTCTGATTTAAATACCATGAGACTAAAGATATGATTCCAATTGAGTATTACAATATTCTCCACCGTTATCCAATCTGAGTGTTTTAACAGTATATCCAAATTGAGTCTTGATAAGATTATGAACCAGAGGAAATATAAAAGAGATTTCTGACTTAGACTTCATTAAATAAACAAATGTAAGTCTGGAAAAATCATCAATAAATGTAACAAAGTATTTAAAATTTCCAACATAAGGTATCACACATGGCCCCCAAACATTTGAATGTATCAACTCAAAAGGACCAATTGATCTTGTATTACTACGAGGAAAAGTAGCTCTATGATGTTTTGCTCTTTGGCATACATCACATTGAATTACCATGTCATTAGGAATTGAAATAGAAATAAGTTCTCTCATTTTTGAAACAGGTAAATGTCCTAATCTACTATACCAAATCTTTATTTCTTCTTCAGTAGTACTAGTTGACAATGTTCTTTGATGTTTTGGAATCTGATATCGAGATAATATATATAGTCCATTACATAGTTCACCACGACCAAAGATTCTTCCCGTCTTAAAATCCTGAAAAACACAGCCATATAGAGAAAAAGTAATTGTACAATTCATATCTCTAACCAATGAACTTAGTGAAAGTAGATTTATAGGAAACTCTGGAATATATATCACTGAATTAAGTCTGAGATTATCTTTCTGAAATGTTCCCTTTCCTGCCATAGAAATCAACGAACCATTTGCAACTTTTATATATTGAGAATTTGAATTCTCTTCATACTGCATGAGGTTAGATTTATTTCCTACCATATGATCAGTCGCCCCTGAATCTATTATCCAATTAGAAATGATTAAAGAATCTTTAAGTGAGTAATTACCACTGATACTGTATGAAGTAGGAGGACTTGATTCTATTTTTTATGAGGAAGTTGAAGGTTGATCTCGCAAACGTGTTTTAATTTATGCAATCTGCTTCTTTAATTCTGCCACTTCATTTATTGGATTCACTTCAGCCTTCTTTTCAGATATGGTTGCCACATGACTGCCATAATCTTTATACTCTGGTTTCCTGCCATAATCTCTATATTCTAGAGGTTTTCCAATAATTTCCCAACATTGTTCTTTTGTGTGTCTCTTCTTTCCACAATGTGTGCACCGGAGTTTGCTTCTATGATCATAATATTGATTCCTGCCTCTTCCTCTGCCTCTGAATGATTCTCTTCCTCTCTGATAATTACTCTATCCTCTACCAACAAATGAAGATTTTTCAACTTGTATATGTTCACCTTTCTCTAAATTCTTTCTGTCTTCTTCCCTTAATAAAAGTGAGTATACTTTTCCTAGTGACGGAAGTTCTTCCTTACTTAGAATGTTTAATTTGATAGATTCGTAATCCGATGAAACTTCCCATAGCAAATCAAACACTTTTCAAATCTCAGCTTCAGCTGTTCTCTCTTTTACACAGTGACCGCATTTGTTTTTTCACAATATGTCTTTCTTCATTCCATAGTTCACGCAATTCTCCATAATACTCACTTATTGATCTGGTTCCTTGACGACATTTTCTAATTCTCTCAATAATCTCGTATTCTTTTACAATATTCTTCTGTCTACAGTAAGCTTCTTCTACTACAGTTCAAATCTCAGCAGCTGATTCTATATACATAAAAGTTTTACTGATAGATGGGTTCATGGATTGAATTAGCCATGAACTTATAAGAGCATCTTCTTTAACCCACTTTTCATAGTTTGCACCGCTTCCTTCTAGAGGTGCTGAATTTTGTCTGATAATGTAAGATTTTCCTCTAGATCATAATACTAGTTCAATAGACCTGGCCCATTCCCTATAATTTCTTCCATCTAACCGAATGTTTGTGATTTGGAATGGTTCAATCTTCTGATCCTCTCCATAAGTGGTTGACATTGTTTCCTCTTTCAATTTGTCATCCATCTTGATAAAAACTTGCGGGTATTAAGGTTTGATTTCTTAATACCCTATTTGATGATGGTTGTACACGTTTCAGTATAGTATCTCTATATTTGTTCAGCTGACTTTTGCTTGATATTTCTAACACTCCCTTTTGTTGTTGCAGGTTATCGATGGTGGATGATGATGTTGATAATTCAATCAATGTCTCACAACACTTTCCACTGCCACTTGTGGTGATATTGATGGTTCAGTCACTATCTACCACATTCCACAGCAACGTGTGATTCAAAACATTATTGCTTATTGATATTAACAATTCTCTTCAGGGGCCGATTGAAAAATAATCTGATAGAGTGGCCTGTGAATCAACGTCTGTTGATATTAACAATTCTCTTCAAGGGGGGCCGATTGATAGTAATCTGCACGAATCTGATTATGTGGCTTGTAAATCAAAGTCTGTCACTAATCTAACTTACGATTAATGATGATATTCACGATTCTCAAATATGAACCAACGTCAGTCACTCAGTTTCAAAGATTAATTAGGGTTTCCCATCACCCGCTATCACTGATCTCCTCTTGGATAACTTTATAGTCTTCTTTTCATTAACAATGCAGAAACACTAATATATTGACTTACTTGTGATTATTTGCAGGTACTAGGTATAGCAGCAGGCCTCTGTATTCATGTCCTATGCTCTGATACCATATTGCTTCGTTGCACAGATTTCACTAACGAAAGTTGAAGGAAAAAGCTTTATTGATCATCATATGAGTTTCTGACACATTCGGCCTCTACTTCTGGCTGCCGCGAGATTTCTCTTATTGTTCTAACCCTAATGACTCTCTAGCTTCATATTAAACCTATTCTAACTTAAAAGACATACTTAACCCTGAGCATGAATATGGTTCCCAATGGATCTTATCTAGATCCATTGGGTTACAAACTCAACTCTATAATACATGACACGACTCATTAATCATTTAGACTTGACATGACTCACACGACTCAACACATTAACACAAAGCACATTAACACAACACATTAACACATAGTTTCTTTTAATATATTGAAAACAAGAAAAACAACAATACTTTACATAGTCACAGTCCGCAACACTCTGATTAAATGCACCTTCTGCAACTAAACTGCTTTTTTCTCTTTTTGGGGGAAGGAAAACAATTTTACTAAAAGATGAGAAAATTGAAAAGCAAGTGAATGTCCATCTTTTACTATATTGCTTCGTTGCACAGATTTCACTAACGAAAGTTGAAGGAAAAAGCTTTATTGATCATCATATGAGTTTCTGACACATTCGGCCTCTACTTCTGGCTGCCGCGAGATTTCTCTTATTGTTCTAACCCTAATGACTCTCTAGCTTCATATTAAACCTATTCTAACTTAAAAGACATACTTAACCCTGAGCATGAATACGGTTCCCAATGGATCTTATCTAGATCCATTGGGTTACAAACTAACTCTATAATACATGACACGACTCATTAATCATTTAGACTTGACATGACTCACACGACTCAACACATTAACACAAAGCACATTAACACATAGTTTCTTTTAATATATTGAAAACAAGAAAAACAACACTACTTTACATAGTCACAGTCCGCAACACTCTGATTAAATGCACCTTCTGCAACTGAACTGCTTTTTTCTCTTTTTGGGGGAAGGAAAACAATTTTACTAAAAGATGAGAAAATTGAAAAGCAAGTGAATGTCCATCTTTTACATAAGCAACCTAAATTAAACACAGGGATCTGGACCATGAGTTTGGAGAGAAACACATTTCTTTTCATCAGTCAACAGTGTCTGGTATGCATGCTGTGACTTCCTGTTCTCTAATACATATGCAGTTGTTCCCCTTCTTTTATTGGCAAGCAGGTTTTGGGTAGAGAATAATGAGAATAAAGAGACACCATTGCACCGTCTCATGAATCAAATTCTTGAGTCAGAAAGCCCAATGTCATACCGCAATTTCTCAATTTTGCAAAAGCATTATATTGAGTCATCCACATACGAAATTACGTATAGAAGCATCAAGTTTTTTTGACAATGAAAAGGAAAACCAAAATCAGGTTAGAGTAGTTTCTATACAATGGAGAAGCCTATTTATATTTAAGAACATGTAGGTATATGCACATTAAGTTCACTAAAGAAGATAAGAACAAGTTCTTCATGGACAGTATGCCCTCCATTCAGATTGATAGAGACATGGTAGCTTTCCTGCCACATCTGTGAGTTACGTCATGCTGCCAAAAAGAATCAACTCAGGTAGAGAAACCTAGTTACTTCACAAGCCAAACTTGTGGGAGATATCAAACCTCAACCATATAAAGTAGGAAAAGCAAAAGCTAGTGCACACATTGACTTAGTCTTTGGTTGAAGAAACCTTGGGAACCCATTCTGTTAGCTGGTTGATGTTTTCACTAAAATACATAGAAAGAAAGAATGCTTTATCTAAGGGTGTTCATCATTCAAAATTTCTTCAGGCATAGGTACTACAATCAGTTCCACAAATTAGCACCATCACATGTACTGCAATCTATATGAAAATATTAATGCATCCTTTCTTTTCGCAAGTAAGAAGATACATGGACTCTAACCTGCAAAGTATGCAAGAATTTTTTATCAAAAATACAGCGTGAATACCATACTCTCTGACAATGGATGATCAAAAGAAACCAACTTAATAAGCACCAAACAAATCTCACGACATAGAAATCTGGTATCCGCGAATTGGCAGTGCCATCGTGACAAAATATCATCATAATAAAATGGATGAGAACTTGACCGTAGGCTAGTTCTCGAAGGGTCTCTAACCGCAACCTGAGCTCACATGTACGAAACCAGGAAGCAAGAAAAGTGGACACAAGAATTTCAAACCTTCTTAAACACTTTTGAGTCTTGTGAAACCATAATAATCATAATAAGTTACGAAATACAGGGCACCAACTACCGCGCCGTTACCTTCTTTCTCGTCTCCAGATTTGGTTCCATTGGCTTCTGATATGACGCCATTGCTGCCCATATGTTCGGACTCCGTCCTTTCATTGTTCTCGTACGAGATCAAACTTCCAGAAGACGCATAATCGGTCTTGTTTTCCGTTCCAGAAGTATCACTTTCTGAGATTTTCTTCATGTTAACTGATGATGCAGATGCTTCCTGATTGACACATTGCGACTCTGAATCTGAACGATGATTATCCCTTGCGTTTTCTGTACCAATTCCCTTGTTCATATGCCTCCCACCCATAATGTGCATAACCGGTTTCTTCGAATCTGGCTTGGAATGAGGAAAGGCACCCGTTGTCGCTGCCGGATCAGGATGCCGGGCCGGGCGCCTCCAAGCAACCTGCTGAAGAGTGTGCACTACGTCTGCTACTGAGAAGTACTGCTGCATATGAAGAACGGGAGTCCAGGAAGACCGCCTCTGCTGGATGCACCCGATCGCGATCTCATACTCCCCGGGCTCTCCGACGCACCTTAGGTGATAGCAAAGGGAGTCTATGATCGCGTTTGCCGCCGCGAACTCGGCACGAAGCCACGAGATGAATGCGTCCCGCTCGTCCGGGAACCACTGTCGCTGGTGAACGTCGTTGCCGCTATGGAACTGCATTCTATCCGGAACGCCTACGCGTGGGCCGCTCTTGATCGCAGTATCTCCTGACGGCATGATCGTGACGCGCCAAAGCTATCCCAATCGCATTTCACGGAGATCCCTCTCTAATTTTAGCAGATCCGATCGTCTAAAGATCTGGCGTCCAAATACCGTCAGTCACAGACAGAATCTTCACCGCTCCGAGCTCTCAAAATAAACTCAGACCTCTCACTCCAACAAGAACGGCCGTCTTTTCGGGCCGGATGTACTAACCTGCTTTGAGTAACTAATGATCTATGGTTCTCGAGAAGAAAAGAGAATAGATAGTTCGATGGAAATAATAGGACAGAAGAATATCTCAAACTGATATATCATCAAGAAATCCTCAGACTCTAACAGAACCAGAGCGGATTCGACTAACCAAATGGAAATAAACGATGTAACTAAATGAACAGGTTGATCGAAGTGGTAGAAGTGAAGAATTCCTCGAAATCCAGAGCGAATCTTGAAGAAATTTCGAGATATTCTTCGCGTGTTATTGGAGAAGCGCCTCGTTAATATAGATCACCCGACGCCAACTCCTCCATCAGTTCCGCCGACCCGCAACGAAAACCGGAAGATGACAAACAAAACAATAAATACTCCATCCTCCTTCGATATCCCGAATTCTCGACACCAGAGCCAAAATGCAGAGCCTAACCGAATGAAATTGGCGTCCTGGAACTCCTAGATCTGGATGATACCCAATTCTCGAAGCCGTTTGATCGTAAATCGTGGCGATCGGACTCCTGGAAACACACGCAGTAAGAGAGAGAGAGAGAGAGAGAGACGGGGCCAGTGGTTGCTCGGAAGCTCCACTAAAAGCGCCTGGCGTCCACCGGGACGACCGGCAACAGCCGGTGCATCGCTATGGTTTTACAAACAGATGTAATCGGGTCGGACCCAGCTCTTCTGAACCCGACTTGATCGAATCCCACTTAAACTGGTTCTTGTTCAGTCTCGGATTCAGACGCAAAAGAGGAAGACTGAACAGACATGAACTCAAGCAGGGCTTGCAAACAAGAGGAGATGCCTATTGTTGTGCCTGTCTTAACTCGTCCCGAGCTTGCATGGGCTCAGCCCAGTGACTACCAAGATGATCGAGTTTGGCTCATATGGATCAGCCAAATGAGCTCAAGAAGGCGAGTTGTGTCTCATCTAATCTGATTTGATAAATGGGTATTGATGTTGCTAAAAGTAAGAATGTATTGTCGTAAAAAATAACGATCCAAACCGTTAGCACTTACAGGAATTCGCTGGAATGAGACTTCATACGGGGTTATGTTGGAAAGAAACAATAAAGAATGATTTAGCTTATTGTGAGTTAACTGGTAACATGGCACATGATAGGGTTGTGTGGAAACAAAGAATTCATGTAGCCGATCCCGTCTAGTATGAGAAAATGCCTTTATTGTTGTTGTTGAGACTTCATACGGGGCATTTAAAGCTTAAGTGTTCAATTTAAATAAACTATTTTTTACGTCGCCTTTGCGTGGTTTTAGTTTTTTCACTTAACTAAGCTAGCTTTTTTTTCCTTAAACACTGATAGCTATGGCTGACCTGGTTAGGGGGCTCGACTCATAAGTTGCACGTCGTAAGTTTGTTATCTAGGGTGTGCATATCTGGTTTCAGCTTCTCTGCCGTAACCCAAAAATAAAAGTTATGCTTTTGTGAGACTAATGAAACCATCCATGTTCAGCTTTTCTAACTCGCAGCTTGACTTTATATGAGCTCAACTTGTTTAAATGCCCTACTAATCAAGCCACCAACACACACATTGATCTCAACTTGCAGGCTTCTACTTAGGCTTGTAGTAAATTAAAATCCAAGTTTGAAACTTGTGCACGTGTGCATGCACATGTATATTGTTTAGGTAGTAGTATTAAACGCAGAATGTCTTTTAGTGCATAATCTTATATAAATATTTTTACCGTTTCGATCTTTGAGATAAATAATTAAGGTGATAAAACACTTCACATCTAAGATGTATTAAATGCAAAATATAAAAGTAAAATAGTACTTTTAATTCAAATCTCTATTATTGATCTAAAAGATTGAAAATATTGAATACTATAAATGTTCATACAAAATTACGAAGCGAAAGACATGCATTTAATACTACCTCTCTATCTATCTATCTATATATATGTGTATGTGTAGAGAGAGAGTGTGAGAGAGGCAGTTATACGTAACCAAATCTGTTTATACGGTTGATTAGGGCTCTCGATGCAATTGGGGTAAGTGGGGTTGTGCTTTGGGTCGGATCGGATCTAGAATCCCTACACGATGGTTGAGGTGGAAGGTTACCGGCTGGCTGCCCCTTTTACCCGGTGGGCCTTCGTTGAAAACCGAATCCGAAGCCGCCCGTTGATTGTCAACTTTTCATTTAATTCCGTTATTTCTTTTTATATTTATTAATTGCCCGTCCCAAAGAAATCGGTGCACGTGACGACGAGATCCTGATTAAGGAGAATACTGAATATCACGATTTCTGAGTGTCCGAGTTCGTGATTTCAAACTCATGCAACAACAATTAAGCCTTTTTCTCATACTAGACGGGGTCGGTTACATGGATTCTTTGTTTTCACAAACTCCTATCATGTGTCATGTTAGCAGTTAATTCAACATTAGCTAGATTATTTTTTATTGTTTCTTTCCAACACTTTTGTGATCATCGTTTACCTTATACTTTCAAAATCTAGTTTTTCACACCTTCTTAGCGGCACTTCTTTTTATCTTCTTACTGTATGTTCAAACCATCTTAAATGATATTCTCTCATTTTATCTTCTATTGATGTCACTCTCAATTTGTTTCTAATAACCTCATTATGTATAGTCTTTCCTTGTATGACCACTCGTACCATCTTCATTTCTTCCACAGACATCTTTTATTTATGTTGATGATTAACTGCCAAACACTCAGAACCATAAAACATGATAGGTCTAACTGTTGTTCTATAATATTTACCTTTTAACTTTAATGATATCTTCTTGTCACAAATAATAGTTGATACTCTTCTCTATTTTAACTAACCTTCATTAATTCTATGACCCACCAAACGCATGCCTTTAGGAAAATGGGTAGCTTGTAAACTTGGTGCTCTTCCACTTCTGAACGAAACATGCATTGGATCAGCTACTTGGTTGCCAGTAGTTGGAGATGGAGTGGTTTCGATTCTGCTTCTATTTCGAGTCCTACACTGTCCTGAATCCGAAAAATTCATTAAAAATTTTGAAATTGAAAAAGGTAAACAAAAAAATGGAGTTGAAGGTTTTAGTTCTTACCAGGTTCCAGTCCAATAGAAGATGGAACCAGAACCAAACTGAGTGGCTTCAGATTCTGGATTCATTTTTTGTCGAATTTCACTGGTTTCAGTTCAAGTTGGTTCTTGGTCCGATTTGCTTTCGGTTGGAACAGTAGATCAAGTTCCAAACCGTTCATGTCTACCAACATTGATCACCAAAGCTCAAGTGGTTCGACGTCTTCGGTTGGGATCTCGGTCTTGATCTTGAGATCCCTTAGGATCTTGCTATCAAGACGATATCGCCATACAAGATTAGAGTTGTTTTCTTTATATGTGAATTTCATTCATCATATGATTAATTTGTTGTATTAGCCAGTGATTGACAATACATTTTATGCAAACATGAATCATATGATTCTTATGATATGAATTATATGTACATATATACATACATACATACATATATATATATAGGCAAACAAGGCCTTGTTATAGTATCAAAGCTTTTATTCTTATGATTTTAGGTTCCAAATTTTTGTGAAGGTAACCGAACCGAAATTTGTCGGTTTCAGTTCGGTTATTCAGTCAAAAGTTTTGATTCCTTGCTACTTTGTGCCAAATTTGAGTGCTATTATGTTGTTAAGGGTAGTTGTAATAAATAACCAGTTAATGAAAATAATTAGGTTTCTCATACAAGATGGATCGTGGTTGATACAACCTCAGTCATGAAAATAATTAGGTTTCATGTTAAAATTGTGGTTATTCAGTAGTTCGGTTTTGGATTCACAGGAACTGAAACTGAACCAAGAACTTGAATTACTTAAAAAAAAGGAACCGATACCGAGTTAGAAACTTCAATTAGGTTATTCAGTTAACACCGAATAAAGCTCACCCCTAACTCAAAGCATGTATTTAGGCGATTCAATGCATAAAATTATTGTATTCGCTGACAAAAGTTCGGCAAAGTTTTATGCTAGTTGTTAGTTACCTATGCTACACTCCCTATTCATAGAGAGTCTCGCTGCCCATACCTGAAACCATCATTGTGGTCTCAAACAAAGGTCCACAACTCTCATACATAGAGGGTTTACTAAAAAAAAAAACAATCAAGTTGAGCTTGACGAGTTCGACGCCAAGGGTGTGGATCAGGTTAGACATGGTTGTGATTTTCTTGGAACCAGGGCCTGGGAAACTGAATTGTGTTGAATATCATCTCAATAAACTGCAAATCATCAATACATTTGGAAACGAGGGCCGGCGGCTTCTCTTGCTGTCGTGCTCATCTTCTCTCTCTTATTTCATTTCATTACTTAAAACTAATTACAAATAGGGTATTTTAAGTACATGCTTATAACTTAAAAGATGAAAATACCCTTAATTAGTAATCTTAATGTTAGACAGATCCTATTGGATCTGATCCAAAAGGATCTGAATTTAGTTTACCTTTAGAAATTTAGACTAATAGAAATTAAATAACAAAAACATAATACGATAACAAAAAATTAGTTTACCTTCAACATGGCCACTTAAGTTAGGTCTTGAATACTTAAAACACCCAACTTGCAAAGAGCTTTCTTTAGTCCACTTACATCAATAGGTTTTGTAAGTATATCTGCTAATTGGTTTTCAAAACAAACGTGTATGATGTTGAAAATTCCTTTAGTAATCTTCCTTCTAATAAAATAACAATCAACTTCAATATGTTTTGTTCTTTCATTGAATATAGGGTTCGATGTTATCTAAAAAGCAGTCTTACTATCTGTAAAAAAAAATTAATGGGAGTAGTCTTTCCCGGTCCTTTTTTATGCAATAGAGATATAATCAATAAGCCCTCACACATGCCAAGAGCTATTGCCCGATATTCAACTTTTGCACTAGATTTGGTTACTACCGTTTGTTTTTTACTCTTACATAAAACAACATTACCTCTTACACGTACTATGTACCCTAAAGTGGATTTTCTATCTTCTGCTGAATCTAGTCAATCCGCATCTGAATAAATTTCAATGTTCAAGGATGAATGTGGTCTGAATACTAATCCGAGAGTAATGGACGATTTCAAATATATGATAATATGGAACACCATGTTCATATGATGATTAGATGATGAGTGCATCCATCTACTAACATAACTTACTGTTAAACTAATATTTGGCCATGTGATTATAAGATATATTAGTTTTTCCGCTAATATATGATATTTGCCCACATCTTCATAAGGTTCTTCAGAATGTTCAGTATCTTTCTTTTGTACTTCAATATGAACAGTACATATCCGACAATCCTCTATCTTGGTTTCTTTCAATAGATTCGGAATATATTTGTGCTGATTTAAAAATAAGCAATCATTACATCTAACAATTTCTATTCCAAGGAAATAATTGAGTTTTCCCACATCATCACCAATAAGAATGATATCATCAATATATACAATATGTGATCACTAATGTTGCGCTTGAAATCCAAGCTAAGTATTTAATCACTAAATTTTTCGAACCACACTCTAGGAGATTGTTTTAAACCATATATAGATTTCTTCAGTTTGCATACCTTATGTAGTGTGTTTTTTAGGCCATAACTCGGAGGTAAGTCCATAAAAATTTCTTCTATAAGATCTCCTTGGAGAAAAACAATTTTCACATCCACCTATAATAAATCCCATCTTTGATTAACTGTTATGTTTAGTAGAATTCTGATTAAATTTAGCTTTGCAACTGGAGTAAAGATTTATGTGTAATCAATACCATAAGATTGACTATAACCTTTTGCTACCAACCTTACCTTGTATTATTCTATATTGTCATCAGATCTATATTTTATGGTAAATACACATTTTCAGCCCACAGTCTTCCTCTGCAATGGTAAATTTGTAAGTTCCCATGTCTGATTTCTTTCAAGAGCTGTAATTTCTTCCTTCATAGTTGTTCTCCATTCTACATACTGCGTAGCTTCTTCAAATGTCTTTGAAATATAAGATTTTTCTGCATTCATTATAAACAACTTATATTCTTTTGGATAATTAGTATAAGAAATCAGTTTCTGAATTGGATATTTATCTACTTCATGTTTTTCCTTCCGAAGAGCAATAAGTAAATCATCTGAAATAATAGATGAAGTCAAAGGATTTACCTGAGTTGATGATTAAACTGATTGGGGAGAGTATCTTGATTGAGAGTAGCATTAGGACTTGATATAACTATCTTCCTTTCTCCTCTTGAATAAGTACATCATTCTTTCCTCTTTGAAGGTATGGTCACCTGCTCTTCATTTTCCTTTGAGTGATCCATTTTTCTAGGTAGTATTGACAAGACAATAGAGGTAGGAGTGTGGTAAATTGGTCTCATCATCACCAAAATATGAAATATTTTCATTAAATGTCACGTCCATCATGACATAGCTCTTCCTTCTTAAGAGATTATAACACTTATATCATTTTTGAGTTGATGAATATCTTAAGAAAATATACTTAACTGCCCTAGCACCAAGCTTGTCCCTTGCATTGCTAAAAATATATACAAAGCAAGTACATCCAAACACCCTTAAAGATATGTGAAATTGTTTTTGAATAGGACATAAATAATGAAACGAAGAATCACCATTGAGAACGTTATTGGGCATGCGATTTATCAAAAACACATCAGTTAAGACAACTTCCCCCTAATAAATTTTTGGGATATTATTCCCGATTAACAAAGTTCGTACAACTTCTCATATATGTCTATTTTTTCTCTCAAAGACTCCATTCTCTTGTGGATAGTATGGGCAAGACGTTTGATGTAAAATCTCATGACTTAGAAAATAAGAATGTAGTGATTGTGAAATAAATTCTCCTTTGTTATTACTATGAATGACCTATAACATTCATTGCCAACCATTAATCTCCATATGTATCATCACAGAGTTTCTCACCCATTCCCTTCATTTGCAGTTTTAAAAGAACAAATTTTCTTACCTGACTTGAGCTTTTCTTAAAAAAATTTAAACGGTTCAAGAACAGCGGTCGGCCATCTCTTAAATAGCCAGAGAGTGACTGGTAAACTTTTAGGTTAAGCATGGCCTACGGTGTCATCGTTGGCTTTGTATTCAAAAGAAAAGGACACCGTATTAGGTGGTCTAAGATTAAACATTGTGATCTTTTTGTTCTAAGCATGTTTCAAAATTCTGTTATGAGCCTTCTAAAAGTGCCCATGATTCTTGTAGCTCACAATTTGGCCACCGTTCTTGTATCAAAAAGGCCTGTAAGGGGTTGTATGATAACCAGGTTAGGGCCCGCCGAGTCCCAGTACCTCACGCTTTTCAACCGCGGGCACTACTCTGCATTTCGAAGACAAGGCCAGCAGTCCCGCTTTTGCACCCAAAAAGCGGCCCGCCCATGGAACTGGGCCTGCAGTTCCAGTACTACGGGCCCGGGGGGTAGCCCGTGAGTTTTTCTAAAGGGCAAATTGTTCATTTAGCTTACAAGTTGACCATCTCTCTCTCTCTCTCTCTCTCTCTCTCTCTCTCTCTCTCTCTCTCTCTCTTTCTCTCTCTCCATCTACCTATCTATCTATCTATATATATATATATATATATATATATATATATATATATATATATATATATATATATATATATATATATATATATTATGACCTTGCGGCCTTCTTTTATAGTGGGACATGACATAGACCTGGTCCGTTTCCGGTAAAATGGAACTCCTAAACAGCTGTACCCCCAAAAAGTAACAGTCGAGTATGAACATTGATCTCTATATAATATATATATATATATATATATATATATATATATATATATATATATATATATAATATGTAATTTTTCACAAACATCTCTATAATTTAATTTTTGAGATAAATGATAGAGATTTTAACCAAATATATCATTATACCTTTGTAATTAAATGTAAAGTGATTTAAATCTCTATTGTCGATCTCAAAGATCGAACGGTAGAGATGTTTGTGTAAGAATATTTACCAAAGTTACCTAAGACACTATCTCTCTTTATATATATATGTGTGTGTGTGAGAGAGAGAGAGGGTGTGAAAATATACATCCATATATAGAGAGAACTTGGTATTTAAACATCTCCACCCTTTCATTCACATTAAATACAAGGTAGGAGGTTAGGCTGACCCAGACCATGGCCCTTCAAGGGCCGGGTCAGCCTAGCCCGGCTTGTATTGACATCTCTAATAACCATTTAAAAGGGTGGTTTGTACAACTGATTTTAGAACAAGTGATAGACTTTATCATATATATATATATATATATATATATATATATATATATATATATATATATATATATATATATATATATATATATATATATATGTTCTCTTTTATTTCAAGAGCTGCGGCATTCAAAGGAGAATCAACGTTAGTTATAAATGTGATTATGGGGAGGCACAAGCCAGAGGTATGCCCCCGGTATCGAAGTCATGGCATCAACTTGTGAACCTACCCCCTAGCCAAGTGAGCTATTGCTCGTGTGTCCAGTGTAGATGTGATCTACATATATAATAAAATAATAAAAAGGTCAATGAAAATTAAAATAGAAATAATTCCACTGTGATTAACTAATCAATAAACAAAACAACATAACCAATCCACACAGGCTTTAATGTCAAAATTATAATAAGGTGTCTAACTCTAAAGCATGCTTCATTGTGTCATTTACATCAACAAACAGGTTAAGCTTCATATATTCAAGATCATTTATCTGTATTCAGTTCGAACTTTGCCTTATATAATTTAGGTCCTTTGAAGTTTTGTGATTTGAAACCATGGGGCAACAACCTGTGAAAGATTATTTGATTTTGAACCCATAGACTACGTAATTTGCCCATCCTAAAAAAAAATTGTTCATAGGCATAATCTAAGTACAAGCACAACGCCCTTTGTTGGCAGCCAGTCTGCTTAACCTATAGAAGAACTGAACCCAGCATGCCCCGTTGGGTTCTTGAGCGGAGCCAAATCCAGCTTAGCATGAGCCTGGGCAAAATGAACAAGAAGCGGCTCGTCTTGTTTACAATTCAAAACCAGATAATTATCAAAAGTAGCAAAAACTTGGGAATTGTTATCAAGATAGAATCAACATCTATACAAGACAGTAAAAGATACTAAGAAACTACGCTTGATCATTGTTATCAAGACAGAACCAACATCTATACAAACTGACACTAAACGATTCAAAACCAGATAAACTACAGAAGCGATTTTACTTGAAGCTCATAAAACCATTCTCAATTCTTTAGCTAATGAACCACAACGGTCATACACTTCGATTCACTATAGACAGGATTAAATACTGCTGAAAAGAATCCTTTTTCAGCAATAACAGCATCAACATACTCTGTTTCTGGCATGCAGCAAGAGTTGTTCAGTATCAGTTTGTCACAAAGTGGTACCTTGAATCGACGTAGCTTTCGACATCCCAAAGGAATGATCCAAAGGTTACAGCCTCCAGCACCAGAGTAGTCAAGCCCGCAAAGCTAATTCTAATAGCTTCTTCTTTGGGAGTTTCATCATCCTGCAGATACTCGGGCCTTCCGAACAATGCCTCGGTGTGCTTCTCTATTATGGAGACAGCTTCCTTGGACCTTATAGTAGCATACTGTTGAAGGGTTTCTGCACCAAATGACATAACATAGGATCGCAGCAGATGTGGTTTTGTTCCAAATCCAAAACCACCTGAGCTAAAGCCAGAATTTGTAGCTCGTGTATCACCACCCCCTCCGACAGATGCACCTTGGGACCAAGGTGAGCCCAGATTCTGACTCTGAGTCCAGGTATTGCCTCCAGAATTATCAGGCATCTCTGGTTTCATAGAGCTGTTTCCTTCAACAATATCATAAGGAAGAGTTTTCATTGATTTCTCGAGTTGAAATCTCTGATCCACCCTTTTAAGAAAGTAGCCATACATAACAGATGCCATGTAGACTTGTCCTACTCTGAGCTTGCTTATCTGAGCAACGGAACTTGAATCGCCCAGACGGTTGCCGAGTATAAGAGCTAGATGGTTCTTGATCATCTCGTATGCCTCGGGAGAATGAACTTTTTGAAGCCTCTCCTCCTGGGGAGACCATGTATCCACCTTACCAGTAGGATCTGATGATTGTGATAAAGACGGTATCAATGGAACATTCGCATCCACGAATTTCTGCACAACCAGTGCATAGAGAATCTCCTCCAATGTCTTCCTTCTTTCATTAGATTTCACCTCAGCAATTCTCCTAACAGGAAAAATTGTAGAAAATAAGAAAAACATATAGGAACAAGGTTTTAAAAGCATGAGTTATAACGTAAAAACTGATAGATCCGTAGTTTAGTACAAAGTATCACTTGCTTTTGGAACTTTAAAATCACAAAATAGTAATATCAGACGCATGATGATTCTAAAAAATGTCAGATCCAACACATTACATGCTAAACTTGTATGAAACAAAAGGATCATATGAACGATGTTTAAGGCATAAATTATTGAAAGTCAAGGGGTTAAATTAAATATAAAGTAGATGAAGCACATAAAATATTGATAGCCAAAGAACTAAGACATCAAAGAAAAGATAATCTGCAATAATAACAAGTTATAAGAACAACCAAACGGAATTTTTGACATGGTAATATTGATTATCCTAATTTATAAGGAACATGTCGTGAATATCTATAATACACCAATAAGAACTTCAAATCTATATGTGCATATCTTGCACAAAACTTGAATGGGACATGCTCCCCATACATCTTCTAGTCAACAATAGGGTGCATAAGTTCCGAGCTAACACCAAGAGCAATGAAAGAATTAAAAAAGGTTACAAACAATTTGCAACATATCTTAAGATGCATAAAAAAATTAGGGACACTGACAATACACTACTTACAATGATGAAGTGCAACACTACATCCAAAAACAGAAAAAACACTCTCATGTATAGTTGATGAATTTATATATAGTTGATGAATTTAACTCCACCCATGTAAGGGATCACCCTTGCATGGCCAGTCCCAAGCCCGGATAAAGGAGGGTTGCGTTAGGCTTTCGACATACAACGTAAAACTTTGTATGACTTATCTACCATGGATTCTACAAATTATGATAGGGCTATGTGGAAACAAAGAATCCATGTAGCTGACCCCATCTAGTATGGGAAAAGGCTTAGTTGTCATTGTATATATAGTTGATGAATTTATAGTTGCGATATACAACTGCTAACCTGTACAAGACAAGGTCAGTGCCAGAAGTAGCAGGTTCTTCCTTCTTTCTAGCTTCATCTCGATCAGTCTGTAGCAATTCGAGCTGCTGATCAACAGCAGCGGGAAGAAGGTGAGGATGGCTCTGCAATATCTGTGCCAGAAACTGCCCTATTGGTGATTCCAATTGAAGGGGAGCTATAGGAGCTGCAGAGCTAGGATGATCCATGGATGCTCTAGCAATCACGCTCCTCCAAATCTTGGAGCCCACCTGCCTTTGCCCAATCCTAAAAGTTGATGGACAATGCTGTACCATCCAAAACAAGAGCAAAAGAGCTGCCATCAGGTAGAAATTTCATGCCAAAAGCCAATACTCAGTGATGAATAATATCACACATAATTATAACTTGCCAGTTACATATAAACAGCAATGAAGTTCCACGGTGAGACGGATGTCCATAAACCAATATAAAATTTAGAATAAGTTACATTCCCTTCATGGCAGAATTGGGGCGTTCTATTTGTTTCTATCTCACAACCATGAAACAAAACTGATGAGAAAGCATTCCCAAGTCAATGGAACCTTTTCAGGTGTAAGCATTTTATGTAAAGTGCCTACTATAGGCAATCTTACAAAAACTAAGTCAAAATTTCCATATCCTGGCAGTGGGATGCCAGACCTCTTCAGGTATGCAACCACCTTTGTCATGATTCTCATGATTGCCAGAGGAACAACATCAAGCATTACGTATCCGAAAGGCAAAGCTTTTATATATACATATACAAAAGAATAGATAAATAAGCACATCTTTGTGCCTATACACACACGCACACCATGTAGAACTTCCTCTAACAGTAAATAAGAAAGCCAAACATATGTGACCTAATGGACCCTAAAAAACGTATATTACGCTTTGTAACCACACTATAACCAATCTTAGTAGTATAAAAAGGTGTTTCAAAAGAATAGATAAATAAACATGTTTGTATCTATACACACACAACATGTAGAACCAAATGGACTCCAAAAAACGTATATTACGCTTTGTATCCACACTATAACCAATCTTAGTAGTATAAGAAGGTGTTTCCTAGAACATGTCTTCGAACAGTTCTGTCTATCAACTAAATGTTCCAAGAAAAGAAAGTAGTTTATCAAAGAAAAAAGAAAAGAGAATGGAAAGCCATCAAAAAGTACGCTCAGTTCTAATATCTCAGGTCAGCAACATGGCAGAACATGGAAAGGAAATCCCGCCACCCAAAACAAGATAAAACACAAACCCCGAATTAAGAGCAATGTAAATCCAGATTACTGAACAAAATTCTGATATTCCAAAACCAAGTACGATTTGCCCCTCCCATACCTTGAAAAACCCATTGGAAACACTGAATTTCTTTCCAAAAGCCACTGATTTCAGATCGAATTTACCCAAATTCATGTTGAATTTAGATCTTCTAGCAACCCCAGCGCCAGATCCAAGAACCCCCTGTCCGCCGAGTACAGCAATCGCATCCATCCTCACCTAGACAAAAATTCATCCATCAAAATCAAACAAACCGCGTAATTCAGGAGCACATAGCTCCCCATGAAAAACCCTAACCCCTTCACCCCACAGAATAATAAATCATAATCCCTGAAAAATCGTCTTCCTTTCTTCCATTCAACCCCATTAAACCAAATCAAGCCACGCTATTGAATGCACCACCGAAACCCATTACCTGCTCCCTGTGGACCCAATCGATGCTGCAATGCAACTCGGGGGGAGAGAGGCAGACAGACAGACAGACAGACGGACGACTTGTGGAAGAAGACGAGTTCGAAATGGAGACGGCGAAGTACAACGAGAGAGAGAGAGAGAGAGAGAGAGAGAGAAGGCAGCTGTGGCTGTGGTTGGTGCAACAGAAGCGTGGAGGACTCGGAAATATAGACCGAGACGCGTCCGGACAAAATGAGCAGTTGCTAGAAAATTCCTCCCCTCCTTCACTCTGAAATGATATTTTCTCTTCCAAGTTGTCAACCCCCTTCTTCAACTACCTACCTCCTCACAAGAACACGGATACGATCTGATTCGTATCTCGTACATACTATTAAAACTATGTGTCATCGTATCATTTTCACATATTATATCGTGTCGGACACGTGTATAGTATAAAAACAGGGCTCACTTCTGGAGCTTACACTATTCAAATCAGTATTCTCAGTAAGCAAAATAGAGGCCATGCCTGGCTAGATTGCCCTAGAATAACTACTGAATAAGGTTACGGGTCACATACATTTGACATGTGATCCAACTCCGAATCTCGTTAGTGAGGTTTGCTTTGGAAAACTTACTAAAAAAATCTATCAACAACAACTAAGCCTTTTCTCATACTTGATGGATCATTCAGGTATATCTAATGAACGTTAGATACCTGAATTTGATTTTAATGTGTTATCCATATTCTGTAAAACCTTCACAGGCTTCAAGTTAAACCCTATGCTATGAAAACCCACTTCTACAAAAACTTGAACCCAAATCCAATCCCAATCCCAATCCAATTCATTTATATCTCTTGTGTCACAAACTATTCTTCTTCTTGGACTTGATTGGAGATAGGGATGGTGATTCCTATCTGCCCCTATATAAGATGGGTTCTCAAGAAAAGACCTACAAGAGGGGCGGGACAAGGTAGGGTTTAAAGTAAACTCGCCCCGTCTTGATATATATAATATAATATATGTGTATTATATATATACTTATAATAGCATAAATATTTATGTATATGTACATGATATATATACCATGTATTTATATATGTTTATAAGTATTTTATATGCATATATATTCTTTATAGAAATATATATATACACATAATAATTTCTAATTTAATAATATAAAATACCAAGTATATAATATTAACTTTTTTTTTAAACACTTTTACAGGCCAGATCCACCCCCACATCATTGCCATACTAATCGGAGAGACGCATGTAGCTTTTCAGATCTTCGTTTGGAGGTTGGTGGTTGGAAGAGGGTGAAGAAGGACGGAGATCTTCGATAGAAACAATGGCCCTGAACCCATTTACATTTCATGACAGAATTAGGGCCTAGCGGTGACAAATTTTTCGTGTCATATCATTCTGTATTCTCTCAAGAACAGGTCAACCAAACACAACATGCTCTTTTTCATGTCATTTTGGGTACACAAGAACACAAACTCCTTTTCGACACCCTTCGTGTCAAGGTATCGTGTTGTGCCTGAACTTAACAACGAATTAGTTTTTTGGGACATACCTTATCACTTCATCTTGTCATGTTTGTGTCAAGTTTTCGTGCCATGTCTGAAATTGTCGCCTAGGCTAAACATATTTCTTGTAGACATGTTTCGTTCCGGTTAGCCAAGAACCTAGAACCGTAATTGAACCAGTTCGATACCGGTTCCGGTTTCGGTTTTATAACTGTCAGTTCTTGGAAGATTCTGGTTTGAGTCTGAAACCAGCAATTTTATTAAAAAATTAAAAACATAACAATTTTTTTTAAACATACCGGAACCGGCCATTGAAACCACCATTATCGGTTTGGATCTGGTTCCGGTTTCATAAAAGTGAAACTGGAATTGAACCAGGTGGTCCCTGGTTCCGAGCCTGATTCTGCTTCCAGTTTCATCGGTTCCGGGTTCAGCTGGTTCCAAACCCGATTCAATGCCAGTTGGAACCAGCCATCTTTAGGTTCTCTCTCTCTCATATATTTTAAAAATGTTATATTCTTCTGGTTTTGAGGCGAACACGGAAGCGATAATTGTGGTTCCATTTAGTTCTTAACCCTTCATGGCTCTCATTGCCATCATAATTCTCTTCCTGTTTGTTCATCATTCATCATATAAAATATCAACAAGGGATTTTTCCTTTCAATAATATGGTCTTAAAAAAGGAGCCCTCCTGGCTGAGGGGTCCGACTCGAAACAAGCTTCTGAAGGTTTCGAGTTCGAGTTCAACCTAGACTCAGGTGTGGAGGTGGCTGGTTTGGATCCGGTTTGGTACCCGACCAGAGACGCCCCCAGAAATGGCCGGAACTGAAAGTGAGGGAACCATAAGGATATCTTATTGAGGCTAAGGGGTTGGACTGTTTGATCTTGTGCCAGAGGACACATCGACCTGAAAGTAGACGTGGTCAGTTTGGAGCCGGCCTGGTGGTTTCAACCGGAACCAAACTAGGTAAGGAACTTGCTGGGCCAGAACATATCAAACTAGACTTGGAACAGGGCCCATTCAGTTCTAGTTCCACCTTCTATGGAACCAGAACCAGGTCAAAACAAGAAGCAGTTGAACCGCGGGTTCATATTCTTCTTAATTTTTTTAATTTCAAATGTTTTAATGATATTTTTCTATTTAAGGCAGTTTAGGACTCAAACCAAAAACCGAGTTGGCTTGGTCTTGGTTTGGTTCTAGTTCTTGGTTCTAGGAAAACGCGATTTGAAACCGGTCGGAGTAGGACAAACGTTGGACTGTTTTGTGCATTTATTTTTTCTATTAGTACAATGAGAGGCCAAAGCCATATGCACAACTTGAGTATCAAACTCATGACCTATAACTTGTGTGTCAAACCTCCTACCCAAACCAAATGCACATCCTCAATATTAAACTCATGACCTTCAACTTGTGAGTCAACCTCCTACCCAATGTGAGCTAGCTTCGTATGTTGGGTCTTTGCCACTCAAAGAGAAACTATGAATATGCATATGAGATCATAGTTCATACACTACACTCCATTCATACTTAAACCCACTTTGTTATCTCAATTGTTTGATGTGTGAGATAAATGTTGAGATAATAATAAAAGTAATGGTAAAATACAAAAAGTACAACAATACTTTTTACTTTTACAATTAAAATATCTATTGTTGATAATGTGAATCGAACGATGAAAACATTTAAGTGGATTCAATCCTAAATAGATATGGTTGTAAATAAGCATACCTATCACACTTAATCCATTTAAACATATCCACCATTTAATTGTCATTATGAGTCATGGCGATTAAAATACAACAACAACTAAGCCTTCTCCCATACTACATGGTGTCGGCCACATGAATTCTTTGTTTCCACATAGCCCTATCATGTGTCATGTTAGCAATTAACTCAATATAAACTATATCATTCTTTATTAATTTTTCCCAACACTTTTGTGGTCGTCCTCTCCCTCTTTTAACATTTTAACAATCTATTTTTTTATATCTTCTTACGGGAGCTTCATTGGGTCTTTTTCTATGTGTCCAAACCATCTTAAAACGATTTTCTCTCATTCTATCTTCCGTTAGCCAATTTGTTTCTAATAACCTCATTATGTATACGGCCTTTCCTTGTGTGACTGTTCATCCGTCTCAACATCTTCATTTTTGTTACAATTTTTTTTTACACATAACAAATAAAAAAAAATTGTTATACTTTTTATACTTTAGAATTAATCTACTATATAAATTAAATGTTTTTTGCTTTAACACTTCAATCGTTTGTATCAAAGATTAAAGAGTTGAGATTATAAAGTGGATTTGACCATGGATGAGGTGTACGCATGGACTATGCTCTCTATGTTTAAGTGGATTGGAGGTATTTTCCAAAAAAAATTAAAACACAAAAGAAATAAATAAAATATTAATGGAAGACAGTGATAAAAGTAACATAAAATGTCAACAATTTCACGAAGAAAAAAACATTTTGAAAACTATAAGAAACAACGGTAAAAAGAGAAGTCTCCATGGTTCTAGAAAACAAAGTAACACAACCAACTCACGTTACGCACCAATCCATTCTTATCTCTCCCTATGTACAGTTAATGGTGTCCCTATAGTACAAACCAAGTTCATCTGTATTAATTGAGAGAGAGAGAGGTCTTTTCCTATTTTGTATACATTGTGTACGAGTCATTAAGATGGTAGTGTAAAGAAACTCTCATTTTAATATATGTATATATATAATATACACGTATGAAAAAACTGAATCTTGTTCATCTCTAAGATGTTTGTCCATGTTCATTCATTGCATGTTTGTCCATGTTCATTCATTGCCTTTTATTGTAAGACAGTAATAACATTCTCACTATTACTTTTCGAAGAGAATGAGAGTAGTAATAACATTGTTCATCATTATTTTTAAAATTTCTTAATTTTTTTAAATTACTTTCACCACACCGAAACGCAATGATGGAGCATATGTGACCTGTGGGGATATATATATAACACCAAACATACAAATAATCGTCCCATCTTAAAGTCTGAGAGGTAAAAAAGAGAACCTCCGTGCTTTTGAAAACAAAGTCAACACAGTTAACGTACTATCCATTCTTATCTCTCTCTCTCTAAATATATACAGTTGCAGATCACAAGAACCTATTATTAGTTAACTAAAAGCAGTGCATTCTCACTAGTCACAACAGATCACAAATGAAGTGTAAGATCCAGCTTTGAAGAATCCTCATTGGGGAGTTGAATGGTGTTTGTATCAGTGTTCGTCGTTGGTTCCTGAACTTGGAAGACGACCTCCCTCTCTCTATTGAATTCATCGGCCGTCTGCCGAAAACTCCCAGGCCAGAACAGCTCAGCTGGTTCCTCATCCATGAAAACCGGCAACCCGAAGGAGCCGCTGACGAATCTTGCACCTCCTCCTCTAATGCCAGGCTTGTCGATAGCAGCATCATGCGTCAGAGAGTGAACCTTGATCCCCAGATTCCGGCAGGGAGACCCATGTAGAGGGAGGGATGCTAAGCTTGCGTATCTGTCTGATAGCACACTCACTCTGTGGGCTCTTTTTGCCAATGTCCTCTCCCTCTTGTGAGCATTCTGGTGACCACCCAAAGCCTGAGAACTGAAGAATTTGCGGTCACAGTAGTGGCACAAGAAGGTCCGGAGCTCGGAAGGTCGCGAAGCATGCGAATTATTGATGCCATTGCTGCTCTCTCCAGTGCTTGACATTGAAAGACCCAATGCAACAGTGGGACTCTGGTTTTTGTCTGTGGAAGGATCGGCAAGGCAATTGTCACAGTTTAATGAAAGATCCAGGGAGACTGATTCTGATTTTAATTGGAAATTGAAGAGGGGAGTAGGGGAAGAAGGGGCATCTTTTGAAATTTCTGGGGAGGTCTCTTGGTTGGATACGTTAGAGCCAACCTGGCTGCTAACAACAGATTCCTCTTGGGAGTAGTTTCCGGCTTCAGGCTCGACTCCGGCACTGTTCTTGATCATCTTTGTCACTAATCAGCAAGTTTCCTGGATAGCTCTTTCTTGATATTGGCTGATGTTTAGACATTGAAAAAGAGAAGCGATTCAGTAAAAAACTTGAGGTGTAAAAACAACTCACTAGTATAAACAACAAAATTCCATTTGATAAGCATACAAATAAAAACTCATCAACGGTACAGATTTAAATTTAAAAAGCATTTAATGCATCATATACATTAAAAAAATATGAATTACGAAAAAGTATAAAGGTACTTTTGTCTTTTCAAATTCAAATCTCTATTATTGATCGTGTTGATGAAACAGTGAAAATCTTTAAATGGATTTGAGTTTTGAGGATGGATAGATGTGCACATATACTAATTTCTCTCTTTATATGTGTGTACAGAGTAAGGACAAGGAGAAAAGCTCGTTAGTTATAGTGAAGTTCTCAAAATGAATCTTCATCTCTGTTCTGTATCCAGTACATTGGTTTCATTTTACATGGTATGTCTAGTGTAGACTAGAGAAGTTAATATTGGGTTACATCAAGGATCAACTTTAAGTCCATACTTATTTATAATGGTGATTGATGAGTTAACAAAATATATTCAAGATGAAGTACCTTGGTATATGTTATTTGGAGATGACATTGTGTTAGTGGAAGTGTCTAAGGAAAAAGTTAATAGAAAAATAGAACTATGGAGTGAAGCATTAGAAAGCAAAAGCCTTCGACTTAGTAGAATAAAAACAGAATATATTGAATGTCAGGTTGATCATTTGGTTACTTCAGAGGACATAGAAATTAAATTGGTACACATTGTATCCCCCAAAATGAAAGTTTTAAATACCTAGGGTCAATTTTTCAGAGTGGTGGAAGAATTGATAGAGATGTTACGCATAGAATTAATGTTGGCTGGTTAAAATGGAGAAGAGCATCAGGTATTCTTTGTGATAACAAGATATCATTAAAGTTAAAAGGTAAATATTATACAGCAGCAATTAAACCTGTCATGTTTTATGGTTATTAGTGTTGGGCAGTTAACCATCAACATGTATAAAAGATATCTGTGACAGAAATGAAGATGTTGAGATGGACGAGTGGTCATACAAGAAAAGACTGTACAAAATGAGGTTATTAGAAACAAATTAGCAGTGGCACCAATAGAGGATAAAATGAGAGAATATCGCTTAAGATGGTTTGGACATATAAAAAGAAGATCATAAGAAGAAATTGTAAGAAGGTATGAAAAACTAAATTTGGAAAGTATTAAAAGAGGTAGAGGACTACCACAAAAAGTGTTGGAAAGAAACAATAAAGAATGATCTAGCTTATTGTGAGTTAACTGCTAACATGGCACATGATAGAGCTCTGTGGAAACAAAGAATCCATGTAGCCGACCCTGTCTAGTATGGGAAAAGGCTTAGTTGTTGTTTGTCTAGTGTAGACTATGAAGTTCATCTAATTGACGATGAACACCAATTTGCTCCTCTTTATGAACTCAGAAGTATGAGTAGTTCATTCAGTAGAATTTTGATGAAATAAGATCTATAGTCATGACATTTGCAACATTATGTTTGTGTGTGCGTTTCTCTGTCTGTGCGTGTGTGTGCTTCAAAGATTGATGGATACAGGCAAACCATATCAGCAGTATTCCTTAATTGGCTTGAAATATCTTAGCCAGACTTTACTAAAGTAGTTCATGCAGAAAACCATCTAAAGATGGTACTCGGAAAGTTGGCAGGAACTCAACTCACAAGATGAAGGCCGTGAGTCCGATCCCTGGGGTGTGCATACCTGGATTCGGCCTCCCAATCGTAACCAAAAAAGAAAAACAACTAGACAGAATGGTACATCACTATTGTGCATCGAGGTGTTTATATTATACACAACACCACAACTTAGGCATGCCATTGAAGTCACATTAAAAGGGGAAACTTGTGTATCATGGGCACATAATTTGCTTGTCATTCAAGCTCCTCACCGCCCCGAGATCATTAGAAAGCAGATCTTGGTAAGTGATAACAAGACGCGACATTCTATATTATTCAAGGAAGCTTCTGCTTCATAATTGAACAGTTTTTTATTACCTGCCATATGAACAACATATGTATTTTCTAGGAAAATCATTACCGAACACAGGAAAAGGTTCCTGCCCATGAACTAAAACAGAGGACCTCGTGCTTCGCCCCAACAACACCAATTCGATGCATTGTCCAGAGAAAGCTACACTCCAAAGCTATGATGGAATTCATCTACCTGAGGCGATATTATTCTTCAAATGATGTGCTCAAAATGCAGGGGAATCTCATTTCAGACTCCTCGACATCAAGCTTTCTGACCATTGAAAAGAAATTCTCTATCCGATTCTGAACTGCCTTGTGGATTGCAATGACATGTTGGTTTGGATACATACAGCTAATGGGGACTGAAAAACCTCTCAATCTTTGAGAGTTGCACATCAAGCTAGACAGACAGAATACTGTCACAGGCAAATCAGGTAACAGAAGGAATTTCAAAGGAATCTTTACCATGGGGACCAATCCAACCTCAATAGAACATACACATTCAGGAAAACAAGCAATAGTGTTGAAAGTTTAACACAAAAAGAGCGGAGCCGAGAGCGACCAGCGAAGACATGCAATATGCAGTTTCTCAACCAATAAACCCTGATCTCCCCAAAGAAAATAACCATCTAAACAGCAAGTGATGAGAAAGAAGCTGGTGCTTGACATCATCTGCAAAAACTACGATTTCATCATTAAGGAGAATTCAAGGTTAAAACTATCAATCATCAGATGCCTACCAATTCTTCAACAGACTATCAAATATAATCATCAGAGAGTTTTACATGAAAGCATACAGAACCAGTATACAAACCAACCAAGCATTTTCCACACCAAGTGCTCTCCGCTACATGGATTCTTAGTCACAACAATAGAAGTTTATCCTATGCCATGTTAGCATTTAACTCAGCCGTTGCCACGCCCAAGCCTGGATTTGAAAGGAGGGGTCTTTAGGTACCTAACGCCAGCGTAAAACTCAGTTGGATCCTTTTACCATGGATTCTAAGCAAACTGAACCAGTGCTCTGAATACTTGTATAAACCACTTATACATTCATCCCTAGTGAACCAAAAATTGAAGGATATCACAAGAAAGAGATGCGACGTCCACTGAAATAACCCACACCTATGGTTATTAATGATGACTTCAATAGTAAAAGCCAGAAGTCAAGAAAAAGAAAAAGAAGACAGATCACCACAAGTTTTAACGTGTTTCGACTAGGGAAGCCTACTCGATAGGTAAAACAGAAAGAAGATTTTCACTATGATAAAGAGATAAAAACTGAAATCTCACAATTGATCCCCTACTGGCCCATGCCCTCTACAACCGCCAGAGACCTCTATTGTCTAATTCGGGTCACACCCTGAGATTTTAGGGGTCGCTCACTATTCGTGTCCATCACAAATTCAAGCCACATTAACAAGAACTCTAGATCAAAACCCACAGAGAAGCACCAGACTGCATCACATGTCCTCTAATTCCACAAAGTCCACAGAAACGATAAGAACACATGAAAACTGAGCCTATTTCATAAAAAATGAAGGCAAGAAGAACCACAAGCAGTAATACTAAATGATCGTAAGTCAAATCAATAACATGACACCCGAAATTCAACAAGCTCGGTCCTCATGAATCATTCAATAAAGACAAGAAATCACATGCTAAAAACAGATACAGAAAGAGAGAAAGGAGATAACTCCCACATACTTGAGAGCAGGTAACGCCCTACATCCATCACTCAATTAATCCAGCAAAACCTCTGGTTTCTCCTTCTGTTCCCATCTGATTTTCTGCTTTGTTTGTTGGGATTAGCTAAGGACTTTCCTGTTTCTAGAGAGAGGGAGAAGTGAAGACCACTTTATGATTATGGAGCAGTGGTGATGGTTAATTATGGCAAGAAGTCATGAAACTCCATTGAGTTTGTTGTTGTGGGCGTCGTCATGCTCAGGCTGAGGTCAGAGAACAAGGACAACAGCAGCAACAGTAGCAGCAACACAATTAAAGCAAAAGGAGAATGACACTTCTCATCAGCCTTGTGGGTCACCTCCTTTTCAAGTGATCCTCTCTCTCTCTCTCTCTCTCTCTCTCTCTCTCTCTCTCGTACAATGCATGCCATATAATCATTCACTGTATTGTACTACTGGCTGGCCATGCCTCTTCCTTACCTTTGCTGCTTTAGGCTGTTTTACTCTAAAAGGATCGTATGGGCATGAATTCAAGTGATTGCCAATGCCACCAAACAAGCTCAAACATGGAAAGTATCCAGTTTTTCGAAGCTATCATGAGAAGAGTGGTTCGAGCCAACACCCACATCCCAATAATCTTAATTAGTCTTGTAAAATCAAATCGACTTTGCCTGAATCGGCCAATCCCAATCACATCGATGAACAATTAGATTCGATCAAGGGTTGGCTGGGATCAAAAGAAAATCCATTCTAATTTCTCGAGTCTCCAATTATGTCAATCCGGTTCCGGTTTACGAGGAATCAGGACAGAGCCGGTTCCAATTCCAGTTTGAAACCGTTAGTTTTGAAAACCATTTAAAATGAAAAAGTATTAATTTTAAAAAAAAAAATCAAGAACTACTGGTTTCGATTATGTGAGAGGTGAAGGTAAAATCAGAACCGAACCCAGTGATTTCTAGTTTCAATTCTCGTTCTAACCATTATATATATATATATATATGTATATATATATATATATATGTATATATATATATATATATATATATATATATATATATATATATATGTATATATATATATATATATATATATATATATATATGTATGTATATATATACATATATATGTATATATATACATACATATATATATACATATATATATATATATATATATATATATATATGTATGTATATATGTATACATGTATATATGTATATATATATGTATATATGTATACATGTATATATATATGTATATACATGTATACATGTATATATACATATGTATACATATACATGTATATACACATGTATATACATGTATACATGTATATACATATGTATACATATACATGTATACATGTATATACATATGTATATATGTATACATATGTATATATACATGTATACATATAATATATATACATATATACATATAATATATATATATATATATATATATATATATATATATATATATATATATATAATACATATGTATATATATATATGTGTGTGTGTATATATGGGAAGAAAATTAGCTATTATACGCAAATCGGTTGCTTGCAAAATGATGCAAAGTCATATCTAAACCATTCAGTAATAGAATTGAGATTAAAAACAGTAAAAAGTCAGTACATTTTGACTTTTTGAGTGAACGTATCTTAACCATTGGTCTCTCTCTCTCTAGGGTCTACCTAATTGAGAAAGGAAAGCATAACTTTGCTTTTTATCTTCTTTTGCAAAGAAACGAATAGTTTCTGCAGTCCTGCTCTTTGTTTGGCTCTAGAAAGTCCTCCGTAAGTGGATTCTCCACTCGAATTCGCAAACACCATCTCCAAAAGATCTTCTCCCTTCCCAACAATCAAAACTTTTGTTACAGAGAAGTCACTACCGGCCGGGCCAGCCCAGGCTCCAGTGGGCCTGCCCAGCCCGGACCAGTCCCTCAGGTCATATATATATATAACTGATTATGCCTATCTTTACTTTATTAAAAAAGAATAAAAGAAAAAGGGGAAATTCGATCATGAATAACTGAAGTTCATACAATTACACATGGTTTCAAATAAGTTTGAAAGCTTCAACTGAAACCGAACTAGGCCAAGAACTATTTGAAATTGGAATCGGAAGTTCCAAACGATCGGTTCTGGTAATTTTTCAAACTTTTTCTCTAAATTTTAAAATTCGAATATTTTTTTGGTTCTTAGCTATTTACACCCCAAACTGAAACCACTAGTTCAAGAATTATTATCAAAACCAGCCCCTCAGCCGATTAAGTTACGGCTTCAGTTCTAAAACAACCGGAACCAGCGGTTCATATCTACCTACCATAGTCAAAGCTCTATATTTGATTCATAATGCACGGCATGTCAGCTTCGCCTCCCAATTGGTGTCTGAGAGAGAGAGAGAGAGAGAGAGAGAGAGAGAGAGAGAGAGAGAGAGAGAGAGAGAGACTTCAATAACTCTAACAAAAAGGAGAGTCTAAAACAGCAAAGAAGAAGCAAATGTTTGATCATAATTAAGAGCTCAATCTCGTATAACAATCAAAACTTCACGTTGGTTTTCATCATCATGCATTGAGTGCCAGTCTCACCTACCAAGACTGTCCTCCTCTCTCTCTCTCTCTCTCTCAGAGAGATTGGAAACCAAGATGCATGATCACAGTGGGATCTGAATCCACTATGAGTTCATTCATTAGGGACTCTTGGATCAAATCGGTTTCATGTGAATTTGATTCAGATCCATGAAATGACCAATTGGATTGACTTGTGGGCTTGGGGCAAACCTTGTTATCTGGGTCACACCAAGTTGCTTCAACAGCTTCTTTTTGTCCATGACCAGGAGTATCCTCCCTTCCCACCGGTGAGAGACTAGTCTCCGCGGGCACGGTCAGGTGCCAGACTCGGGGACCCTCCCAACGACGTTCCTCCCTACATATTACCTTCGAGAATCCATCAAAAGGGCTATATGCTTAAGAGGGTGTTTGATTGCGAGGCCGTGAACTCCAGTTCTACTTCTAGCAGCTCATCCCTAAATCTCACGGTCGATTACAACTTTGCTTTAGGGATGGGAAGCTCATGAGTCTCGTAATCGGGTAAAACGTAAGGTCGTAGAACCCCGCTTTTTACTATGTGTTGAGGTCGGGCAGTTGATTATATAAGGATTAGAATTGTCATTTGAGTTATATAGTCCCAAACTTCGAAATCAAACACCACCTAAGGGTCCCCATTCCTTACCACTCAACCCAACACTTGATTGGTTCAAGTTGCTTCAACTAGACATGACCGATTCATAATCGAACCGGTCATGAACCCGCCGGTAATCGCAACCAGGGACCTCCAGTTTGGTTATGATTCTTGATTTTTTTTAGAAACCAATTTGAAACCAGAACCAGCAGTTTCAAAGTGTCCTTTAATAAATATTATATATGTTTTCTAACATTTAAAATCACATGTTCAATTGTGACTCAACGGTAGAATACCTGAGCTTACCGGGAAGTTAGACTCCTAGTGGGAGCAACCGTCCTTTCAAATATATATATATATATATAAACAAATAAGCCCTTTCTCGTACTAGACGGGGTCGGCTACATGGATTCTTTGTTTTCACATAGCCCTATCACGTGCCATGTAAGCACTTAACTCACAATAAGCTAAATCATTTTTTATTATTTCTTTCCAACACTTTTGTGGTCGTCCTCTACCTCTTTTAATACTTTCAAAATCTAGTTTTTTATACTTCTTACATTTTCTTCTTTTGATCTTCTTTTTATATATCCAAACCACCTTAAACGATATTCTCTCGTTTTATCCTCTATTGGTACCACACATAATTTATTTCTAATAACCTCATTATGTATACGGTCTTTTCTTATATGACCACTCATTCATCTCAACATTTTCATTTCTGTCACAGGCATCTGTTGTACATGTTGACGATTAACTCTCCAACATTAAGAACCGTAAAACATGATTGGTCTAATTGTTGCTCTATAATATTTACCTTTATATATATATATATATATATATATATATATATATATATATATATATATATATATATATATATATATATATATATATATATATATATATATATATATATATATATATATATATATATATATCGGGCTTGGAGCGGTTTCGGATTCCAGGTTGTCTAGCTTCAACAACTTAAATTAAAGACGTTTTTTTGAATAATAAGAAAAATTTTAAAACAATACTCCTCGATGAGGAAACCCCATATAACACCACCTTCTCAGACCTCACCTAAGTTGGATTCGGCTAGATTTACTTGAAAATGACTCATTTGAATCAGATTTCCATAAATTAGGCGGAAGCAAAAGGGACCTGAAACAATTAATTATCAAATTAGTATCAACAAAGATAATTCTTTTAGACACAGAAGGCAGGACTCTCCTGGCTAGGGGTTGACTAAAAATAAACTTCATGTTGAAGGTCATGAGTTCGACACCTATGACATTCATCTTGTATGGGTCCGCCTAGCCCCAACTTGCCTATAGAAAAGAGGAAAGATACTCATTCAAAAGGTATTACATACCTTTTTATAGTTGAAATTTGAAAACATGATTCGGTATGCTTTTAAATAGGTACCCTACGCGGATAAGGAAGTTTAGGTCAAGGGACACGGAGATGCTTATATTGCTTTTTTCCTACTTGTACATGGCCGGTTTCGGTTTGCTTAGAACCAAGAACCAAAACCGAATTGGGATTGAACTGGTTTTGGTTTCAATTTGAAACCACCGGTTACAATTTAGGTCCTAAACAATTTGCAATAAATATTAAACTTTTTTGAATTGTGATACAAATATTTAAAAATTTATGGAACTGGAAGTTCCAAACCACCGGTTTCACAGAAGCTGAAATTGGAACCGAACCGGGTCCTCCCTGATTACAGATCTGGTTCTAGCCGGTACCTAGCATGATTCGTTTCAGTTAGAACTGCTAGACGGGTTTATAACCGACCATGTCTATTTATAATGATAATTTCATGTCAACAGTACTAGAATCTTGGTTGCAACTTTCTTATGTATAATTTTAGCAACAAGTACAAATACATGCATACATACATATATGTATGTATGTAAAGTACAAATGCATGCATACATACATACATATATGTATGTATGTAAAGTACAAATACATATATACATGTGTATACACACATATATATAATATATGTCAGTTGCAAAAACAAACTTTTCCAGGTTTTAAAACATTCTCAATGAGCTGAATCAGTTTAGTTGGTCCAATTGGGCCGATTTCGGCCTGAATCCACTGATCTTGGGTTGTTATAGTTTAAGTTTTTTTTTTATTTGCAATATTTTCCTCTGGTTTATCGTAATTTAAGTTTGAATTTTATTAAATTCCCAGTGATTTGCTTTGACTCGGTTTATACGACTTTCCTTAATGGGAAACCGATCCGCGATTCAACACCACGACCCAGCCAGATCCAAGCAAATCTACACAATCCCACGAGGCTTCTCTTTAAATAATTTCTTTTTGGTTTACAAGAGGAAGCGGCAGCCTAACACACACCCACACATGCATCCTCTGGGGATCGAACTCTCCACCAGCAGTAACCGCGCTAGAGCACCCTGCCGTTGAAATAGAGCAGTTGACGTCCAGACGGCCACCACATGTCTCTGTGGTGGACCAGAGCGTCCCAGCAATCAAACACGAGGCATTTATATAGAGCACAAACAACAACGAACGTGATCCGGTAAGATACGCCTCGAGAACGGACCTGACAAAACCGGGCACATGCGTCCCTCATGCCCCGCAGCGTTTGTGGTCCCTTCTCGTTATGGACGCAACTTACCAAACGGCGGAGACTTGTCCAAACGCAGCACAGTGGTGCGTAATGACTATGGGACTCTCAGGTCCGTCCGCACGTCATCATAAATCTCCTGACTCTTTGGCCGTCTCTTTCCCCGGACGCAAACGTCCGAAGAAGGGCGTGTAGCTCGGTTAATTTGTTGGCCCTAGTAAAAGATGCCTTATGACAGGGAACACGATGACCTGTGCCTATTTTGATTGGATTAAAAATCTCAATCATATGATCAATAATGAATCGATGGATTAAAAAACAAAGGTATAATAATAGTATTTGGTTCATATATTTACTGTTTTGTTTCTTAATATTGGTTGAAATTTGTATGAACAGGTAAGAACCTTTTTAAGTTAAAGTAAAATAGACTCACAATCAATATATATATATATAGAGAGAGAGAGAGTGTGTGTGTGTGTGATTGAGTCTTGTCGACACTTATACCTCACCACTAATGTTCACTTATTATTTTTGGATGACATACGTGTAACGAAAAAGTTCTTCGTACTTTTCTAAAGCTTTTTAAAAAAAAATAAAATTATACTCATGTCATTCAAAAACAATGAGTGAACAGGTATTTGTGTGGTATGATCCAATTTTCTTATATATATACCCATTAGACGATAGTCTAACGTGCTTGCTATTTTGTATATTTATTCATTCTTAAAATATCAGTATATTGAGTTTAAAAATAAAAAATACATTATTAATAAAATAAACATTAAAAAAATGCATATGTATTTTTTACTTTAAAGTTTGACATATCTATTACTACCCTCAACGACCCCATTATCATCCCTAATAACAAGATAAGACTATTTTTTAAATGCATCTTTCAAAAGAAACCTTCATGATTAGAGTTGGGGATGGCAATGTTGACTCAACTTATCAATACCAGAACCAATCAAGTTAGGATTTAGGTATGGGGATAAGATATTATGACCTACACCTAATTCGATACTTGCTCTCTCTTGTAATCTAGGCACACACATATAGAGAAAAAGGGGGAGGGTTGTCCTATATGCATAAGATTGCACAGTGTATAATCATGCATAATCCCATATTTTACAAGATTCTATCACTTCAACTGCTCTTTCACTTTTCAAACTATCTTTTACGAGTTAAAACCCTAACCACCATTGCTAAAACCATTTGAAAATATTTATTTATAAATATTGAAAATATTTATTTATAAATATTGAAAATATTTATTTATAAATATTGAAAATATTTATTTATAAATATTGAAAATATTTATTTATAAATATTTAGGGTTTTTGAGTGGTTTTAAGGGTATTAGTGATGGTTTTGGAAAATTGAGGAGTAGTAAAATCTAGTAGAGGGTGGCAATTGGTGTATGAAGTGGTGGAAGCATGTCAAATGAGAGATTCTAGACTATTATACACCATGTCAAATTATGCATATAAGACTATCTCGATATATGTATATAGAGAGAGATAGTGGTTTGTGTTCAATCTCTCGTTTCGCATGAATCCATTAGTTCAGTTATTAGCTACAACCCTCTATAACTTTTCTATAATCCACTATTTTAAACACTCTTTAACTAGTCAAAACCATCATTGTCATGACTAAAACTACTTAAAAATTACAAAACCATTTCTATATACAAATGTTAGGTTTTTTTAGATGTATTTGATGGTCAAATTGGTTGTTTTGATTGTTTATGGGGTGGTTTTGAGAAATAAAATAATAAAAGATGATGGAGAATGACAATTGGTGGTTGAAGTGGTGGAACCAATTGATTGTACACGGTACTCAATTGAATACGAGCCTATATATAAGTGTATAGAAAGAATCTTCTTAGTTGCATAATACCTTTTTGTTAATATTCTTGAACAAGCATCTTCACCATTGATCTAAATATAAAGTATAAAAATACATATCTCCACAGTTGATTTAAAAGATCAAATAATAAAAATTTATATAAGACTATGCACCAAAATGTATTATGGTGGCTAAGACTATCTTTCCTCAAATAATACTTAAAATTTACTCAAACATTTTTATCATTCAATCGACACAATTAATAATCGAGATTTTAATTTAAAAAATAAATTATAGACTTATATATTTTAGTGCTTCACATTTGATGAATAACAACACGATTCATTTTTTAAATTTAAATCTTCTTCCTTCGTCACACTGATTGGATGATATAATTTTTTTAGTAAATTTAAGCTCTCTCTCTATGTATATATATATATTATATTATGATATAATTTTTTTAGTAGATTTAAGCTCTTTTTATATATATTATATTATGGTCGTTTCTCTGCCCTACCCGCCTCGTTGACATCCTCTATCCCCGGAAAGTGTTTCGAGAAAGCACGAACACTAAACCGGGATACCCAAAAAATATATGGGTCTCGAGTGAAATTTTCGTTTATTGAAAGGGAAGTATCCGTGATCGACCGTTTTATTGGCGGGAAGCTCGTTCTCGTTTGTTCTCAAAAGAAGAATGAACGAGTGACGGGAAAGAACGAGAGCCCACATCGGCAATCGGGGAACTTTACGTCGAGTTGTTTGTCAGGAAAAGGAATAAGGAAGGCGATCGTGAGTGTGCAGGAATTCTTGACGTCAGCAAACACTTCACTGTTCGGGATTTCAGGTAAATTAGTTCAACAGTCAAACGTGAAAGATTCGTTCAATCATTTCCTTTCAACTCTCCCTCCCAAATTTCAATTTCCGCGGGATTGTGCTTCTCCAAGCGATATGGAAATCGAAGCACGCGATCGATCGCGACACTGTTTTGATGCATTGCAAGTTTTGTGGAGCAAAAGGAGGTTCGGTTGCTCAACGCAACCATCCCAAGTTTACGCTGTTGAGTTTGTGCGTTTGGGATTAGCGTGAATAATTTTGAGGGCTGATTAATGAGCAATGTGTTGATATAAAATTTATATAATTACATATATAAACCAATATCCAACAAGTATAAACATGTCATAATAATAAAATTTATATAATCACAAAGACACGCATATCCAAAATCAGCTGCACAAAAACAAACATAATAATAAAGCATAGTTAGAATAACATGAGTTGAACTTATCTTAAGGAAATCATTGCCCCGTTATCAAGCATGTATAAATACCTTCACTATTTCCACATGATAAAACATTCAAACAACTCGAAAACTCATACCTCACTTCAAGTCGACTTAAAAAACGCCTCAACCATCAAGCACGAACGCTACAATCACTTACACATAGGAAAGACCATGAGGAACAGGGAGATGTTTTCACTCGGATTAGAAAGCCCTAATTCCATATTTATAGAGTGCATGGTGCATCATGGATCTGGAATATGATCAAACCGTTGCGACTCTTTAGGTTTATAACGGTTCTCGGTTCATAATTGTTCACACCTCATACTGTTAAATCAAAACTTTTCGTGTAAAAAGATACACCAAAGATAATTCTCAAACTCAAGCACGCACGCATGTGATGTAGAATGTCCTCCCCAAACTTTTTGAAGTAAAGTTCTTGGGCTATCAACTATAAATGATATTTGGTGTAGTATGATTCTTGAATATGCGACTAAACTTTTGTCTTTCCCTACCTTTACATGTACTTACATTCATCAATTCAATATTAAGAGATACATAACATGAATTAAATGTTAATTATACACATAGGTTTAATTAACCCAACATTAAATCCACCACAATGTGTTGTGAATCACTTAGGATTGTATCTTTCGAAAGGTTTTCCCACAAAGAAATCAATAAAAAATGTGCTAAAAACTTAATCCTCTGGTTTTTATATTATGTTTTTTTATATGATACACTTTTGGAGGAAGATTGATTAGAGAATCAAATGCGTAAGAAATTGTTTATGGGAAAATTTTGATACCGATCTCAGGGGCATATGGGGACTTGATAAGATCGGGGACCGGAGATGAAAATGAAAAAAGGAGAATTCATCGATTAAAGAAACTTTTTTAAATTTTACTCTTTGATTGATAATCAAATGCTTAGGACATTGTCTACAGGAAAGTCGAAGGGAAAACCTGCTATCGATCTTGTGGAAGCAATTGTCAGAGTCGAATCTGTCTTAGAAGCTTTTCTGATATGAGTTCCTTAAGACTCATCCATAAGCTTTAATCTCGCAAGTACCTTGACTAAATGCAGTTGAGCGCAATGAGTATCGGTTGGCACTCTGGTTGTCCTCCCAACAACCTCTGACTTGTTGAACTCTGGTTGTCTTCCCGATCGTCCTCTGTAACCCGATGTATCCTCGCTTGTAGTACACAGCAGCGGTGAGTCACTATGAAGAATAACAGGTAAGAGTGTTTTGTTTGAGGTTTCCTCACAATAGGATTTTCCAAAGAGAGGGTTGTTGTTGTGTGTGTTCTTGACCCCTGCGTTGCTCTTTATTTATAGAGCAACGCCTGCTCCTGATCCTCCTATGATTTCCTATTGGGCTTTTCTTACCTATAGCCCTTATGTAGTCGGTTATGGATAAGCACTGTAATCGACTGGCAATTTCGGCCTGTCATGGTCGTTACGACCCTATTTTCCACAACCTTTCCACAGATAATGGTTGCATGGTTAGTCCAGTCGTTTCTATGCTGAGGTTGCCGAGAATGGTCACCTCATCCTTACATCTCCCACTTAGCCATTCGAGTCAAGTGAACTGATATACTAGTTTTCCTCCCACTTTCGCGGGATTTTCTTAGTAATATTATTTCATGATTGCTATTGCAATCACCACCTATTGTGTGGGTTTTTACCTATACAACAATCAAACATATCTCAAACCCATGTTTGTAACATGTTTTGATAAAAGATCCTCTATTGTGCCTTTAGTCAAGGGGTCTGCCAATATATCATGAGTTGACATGTATGAGATGGGTATTTCCTTTCTCATAACCATATCATGAACATAGTGGTATTTAACCATTATATGCTTGCTCTTGGAGTTGTCAGCTCCACTCTTTATTAGAGAAATTATTGCGTTGTTGTCACAGTAAATGATAACTATCTCGTAGGCTATCTCCAACTTCAAATCTTGTATGAAGCGGCTTATCCAGACGACACTCATTGTAGCCATACAACAAGCCACATACTCAGCTTCTTATGTATACAATACTACGCAACCTTATTTCTTACATGCTCAAGAAATAACACCACCTCCAAATAAGAATATTTATTCCGAGGTTGATTTGCTTTCATCTTTGCTACTAGCAAAGTCAGCATCTCAGTATCCTACCACTTTCAGTTCATCTACTTGAAAACATAATTTCAACTCTTTTGTTCCTTTCAAATATCTTAAAATCTTTTTTATAGGTATCCAATGTTGTCATCAAGGATTACTTTAATATCTACTCCAAATACCAACAATGAAGCTAATATCAAGTCTTATATACAACATAACATACATCAAACTACCCATAGCTTGTGCATAAGGAACGTTCGGTTTATCATCTCCTTCACTTAGGCAATCAGCTTTACTCAATTTGACCCTTTTTATAACAGGCATTATAACAGACTTGCATTCACCCATTTTGAACTTCTTACGGATATATTCAATATATTTCTCCTCACTTAGGCATAAGGGTTTATACTCTCTATCTCGAGAGATCTTTATACTTAGGATATAGGATGTTTCTCCCATATCCTTCATTTTGAAACTTAGTTTAACCATGACTTGGTTTTGACAATCATCTAATTGTCATTGCCAGTCAACAATATGTCATCTACATATAAAGATAAGATAACAAAGCGACTCCCATTATACCAAACATATACACGGTGATCATGCTCATTAGCTACAAACTCAAGTTCAATAATGATATTTTAAAAAGTCAAATACCATTGGTGAGGTGACTGTTTCAGGTCATATAAGGATTTTCTCAACTTATATATTGTATATTTTCGGCCTTCAAGTAAATATTTTTTAGGTTGTTGCATATATATGATTTCATCTAAATCTCTATTTAAAAAAGTTGTTTTTATATCTAACTAAAGTAAGTTTAAATCATAATATGCAAATATTGCTAGGATTATCCTTATCAATGCAAATTTCGCAACATGAAAATATGTCTCAAAATAATCTATCCACTCCTTTTGTGAGAAACCCATTGCAACCAACCTCACTTTAAACTTTTCGATTCAACCATCGATTTTATATGTCTTTTTTAGAACTCATTTACAGCCTATGACTTTTCTTTCTTTTGGCAAATCAGTCAATTCTTATATTTAGTTTTTTCCAATGAATTTAATTTCTTCATCCATGGTTTTTCCTCAGTTTGTTGCTTCCGATGAGTTTATGGCTTATTGATAATCAAGTTATCAATCAATTCATCTAAATCCACTAAATTACACACTTCTTCTATAACATAAGTGTGATAATCCTTTAAATAGGATGGTGTGGTCCTAGGCCTTTTATGTTCACTTAAAGTTTCAGTTGTTTTAAGAAGATCTACTATGAATTCAAATGATGATTTATCTAGGTCTACTAGATCGTCAACATACTCATCATTATTTTCTAAGATGTCATTCTTAGTATCTTATAAGAATTTAACATCTCTACTCTCTATCAATCCGTGGTCCTTATGATAAAACCGATATCTCTTTGAGCCTTTGGATATTTGATGAATATAAATCTCAAGGATCTGTTGTCTAGCTTATCTCTAGACTGATCAAGGATCTTTACATGAGCAATAGATCTCCACCTCTTGAGATGACTTAGGTTGGGTTTTCTTTTAAACCACATCTCATATGATGTAGTGAATACAACCCTGTACGGTATTCTATTGAGTATGTATACCGTTGTACTTACAGTTTCTCCATAAAATATTCTTGGTAGAGAGACATTGATTAACATTGACTTTGTCATGTTCAGTAAGATTATGTTATATTTTTCAGCTACACCACTTTGTTGAGGTGTCCTGGGTATTTATTTTTCTTTGAAATACAAAAGTTTTTATAGAATTCAAAAAATTCTACAAAAATATATTCACCAGTTCTATCTGGCCTTAAGACTTTGATTGAATGCCCCAATTGATTTTTAATTTCTTGCTTATATTCTTTAAATGCTTCAAGTGCCTCAGATTTATGTGTTATGAGATATATATATATATATATATGTATATCTCGAGTAATCATCGATAAAGGTTATGAAATAAACATCTTCTCGATGTGACTTTACTCTGAAGGGTCCAAATAAATCAGTGTGAATGACTTCGAACGGGGTTATTGCACTTATTGTCTTTTTGAGAAAAACTTCTATTGTCATTTTTCTTTTTATGCAAGCTTCACACTTACTGAAAGTGTTTTTCTCAAATCTTAACAGTAAGTCAAAGTTGGATAATTTCCTTAACTTTTCTAGACTTATATGCCGAAGGCGTTTATGCTATACATTCACATCAACATTAAAGGCACAATCAATATAAGCAAAAATACTTTCATTTTTTTTATTCTCAATTTGAACAGTTTATTTCTATATCAAATTCTATAGAGAAAAATTTTATCTCATGTTTTCCCACAGTCACCTTACTAGGAACAAACCTAACTTCAAAACCTTTCTTTACTAAAGTAGGGACCAAAATCAGATTGTGCCTTATAGATGACATAATCAATATATCAATTAATACAATCGGTGTGTCTTGTAAAAAAATTCTAAAAGACCCAGTACCCAGAACATCCGTGAAAGTATTATTTCTCATATACACCCGATGTTCTCCTAGATTATACTGCTTTAGATCCATTGCCCCTTTCTTGGTGTTCGAGATGTGTTTGGTCACTCTTAAGTCAATCCCCCAACTAGTCATTGGGTGATCCATATAAAAATATTATAATATTATGCAGATTATGTCCTGCTTCTCCGATTATCTGCATTGTGGGTTGTTTTCTCCACTCTTCTTGTTGCGGCAATCCCTCTTGTACTGTCCCATATTTCTACAACTGAAATACTTGACCCTAGAAATTGTTTTTTGCGTTTTTTTAAAAGATTGACAGTTTGTTGCTGCAATTCGCATTGTGGATTATCCACACTGTTTTCTTTAAAATGTATTGTATACCTTAAAGTGTTAGAGCTAGCGGGATTCTTCTCTTTCATGTTTGGAAGTTTAGGCCGTCTAGTTTTTCCTTCTTTGCCAATTTAGACACACATATTCTTGAGTTCATTTTTATGTGTGATAATTTTAACAAATAGATGGTCTAAAAAGAAAATATTTGCCAAGCAACAAACTACAGATAACATAATTCTAATTAACACGATATATAATATCCAAATACTAAACTTAAAATAACTCATGGTTATAATATAAGACAAGCTGGGATAATTCTGTAATTTTTTCTAAAAATTCTTGCCTCCGATAATTTTACAAAAACACTAGGGGTAAAACAATACTTTTATATATTGTCCGATTTTGTAACTTTCCAAAAAGACCAAGGACAAAACAGTAAAATTGGTCGTCACTGATCAAGGGTAAATACATAATTTTGGCCCTTAGTCCGAATATGAAAATTTCACAAAATATAGGGGCAATTTTGTCTTTTGAGACAGTGATAGTACTATAATATGTTTAACCGTTAAGGGTAGAAAAGTAATTTAATCTTCCAATTTTTCATAATTTTCATAAACTGCTAAAGGGAAAAATAGACTTTTCGCTCGTCTGACGGTAAAACCATCTTTTTATTTGAAAATATATGGATCTTTTGGTAATTTTATGCAATGGTAGTTTATAATATTAAAAATCGATCGGGGTAGAATAGACTTTTCAATCCAATGTCAAAGGCAATTTTATGAAAAGCATTGGTTTTTGCCCGTAGTTTTCCAGATGGTTTAAAAGGGGAGGAGAGAGAGTGAGATATGATTTTCGAGAAGAGAGAGAGGGAGAGCGGAGTGGCGCTGCACCTACTGGCCTTCTGGTCAGGGTTCTACTGGTGGTTTTCTGGCTTAGCGGTTTTCTGTCTCTCGCTTGTGGCCATCAGTCAGCCTTTTGGTTGGTGCTTCGTTTTGCGGTTTTCTTCTCTTGGCCTTTCTCTCTTGGGTCGGCTTCTGCCTGCCTCTGTCTAGTCTCGACTTGGGTTGACTTTTGCCTGCCTCTGCCCTGTCTTGACTTGGGTTGACTCTTACTTGTCTTTGTCCTGTCTCGACTTAGGCTGACTCTTGCCTATGATAGAGAGTCTTTTTTCCCTCTCTGTTGTATTTTTTTAATTAAGCGTACCTTATTTTGCATATTATAGGGACAAATCAAGCACTAATACCACTGATGGCACTCTGGTTGTCTTCCTGACGGCCTCTGACTTGTTGAACTCCGGTTGTCTTCCCGATCATCCTCTGCAACCCGATGTATCCTCGCTTGTTGTACGCAACAACAGTGGGTCACTGTGGAGAATAACAAGTAAGAGTGCTTCTTAACCTCTGCCCTGCTCTCTATTTATAGAGCAACACTTGATCCTGATCCTCTTCGAATTTTAACAAACTGGTAGGTTGGGCTTGTAATGGCCGTTACGGTCGTGTTTCCCGCAATCTTTGTAAAGATAACGGCTCGATAGTCAGTCCAATCGTTTCTGTACTGTGGTTGCCGAGAATGATCACCTTATCCTTACACTTTTCACATGACGAAGTTGGTTTCTAGGTTGAAATGGATGATCATCGTCCAGTTCGTGCCTTGATTTCAAATCACGTGCGATCTTCACAAATTGGTGAAGGGTAATGTATGCAAGATACACAATATACCAGCCCGTAACAAAAACTCTAAGCCTATCGCCTTCTTTCTACGTCTCACGCCATTTGACTAAGGAAGATCCTGTCGTGAAGATAACTTTCATGATCTAAGTCCAATTAGGGGGGAGAGAGAGAGGAACAAGGTAATAGGTGTTTGCGGAAAAACACGGTTCTCTAGTTGACCTCTTTAGAGCGAGTCCCTGTGAAGTCAAGTAAGGAAACAGAAGACCAAAAGTGAAAAGTGAAGTGGGAGAAAGAAAAGAATAGAGCAATAATCAACTCTTAAGAAGGGCCTATTGTGAGGAATAGTTTATAGCTGATGATGCGTTGGCGATCACAGTAGCGAATCTCTCCATATCCTAAAATACCCATTTTTCTTAGTGAAGAAAATGATTATAGATAGGCTTCTGTAGTTTGATTAGATGGGGTCTTTAAAAATAATATAACGAAACAATGAGAACAACTACAACCGAACAAAATCACACGATGGGCCCATATTTCATCATCAAAAGATTTTGCGTGATACAAACGATCGTGTAAATACAATCACCACCTCTCTCTCGGAAGAGAGAAAGAGAAAATGGATAAATACTTTTCTTTTCGAAATTCCTTCTTTGTGCAGATGATGGTTCTTTTTTGAAGCTGCAAGAGTATTATGAGACGCAGAGACCAGACTCTTGCTTCTCCGTCAGAGCCAATCCGCGATGCTCAGGTTCTCTTTCTCTCTCTGCAATTGCTTTTATATCGGTTTTAATGGTATTCATGGTTATGAACAGCATCATATAATTTGTAGTGATACTCCGTGGTTCTTTTTTTATCGGCGGGCCTGTGATTGTCTTTCTCCATCCAATTCTCATCAAATCAACTCTGATTATTCCCGCAAAGGTACTCTCTCATCCCAAATTTGTATCTTTAATAGCATTGACTGTTACGGAGAGTGTTTGGTGATTGGCATAGCCGTAGATACTGGGTATCATATGCTTACGTTCTTTTTTTGTTCACGCCTGAGATTGTTTGTGCTTTTCTTGTCATTAAACTTTGGTGGCGGCGCTCATTTCGAAGGATGTGTGCGCTGAATCGTGGCCGACCTTTTCCACACAGCTCTGCTGCTAGTGTCAGACCGCTGAAAGGCGGTGGTCACCGATGAGTGGAATTTGGACCAAAGAAGTAACCCGAGAAATGAGGAGGAAGAATCTGGGGGAGGTCGTCGGCCTGAGGAAAAGAATGGCGCCACTGGCAACAACCACGCCAGCGAATCACCGGCACGCTCTGGCTCTCCGGTGGTGCAAGAGCTCAGAGTCGAAGGGTGCGGCCAAGCCGAGGGTCTCCCGCCCCCTCAAGTTGCTAATAATCTGGATTCTCATCTTCGTGGTGGTGTCTAGGTTCGTTTACTGCCACTTTTATGCGGAGGGAGTGAAAACGAGGCGGGAGTCACTCGCCGGCATGTGCGATGAAAGAGCAAGGATGCTTCAGGATCAATTTACAGTGAGCATGAACCACATTCACGCCCTCGCGATCCTCGTTTCGAGTTTCCACCATAGAAAAAGCCCCTCTGCTCTCGATCAGGTTCCAGTGTTTTTCCATTTTCTATTATGGGTGTACTTAATCTTTATCTATCTCATTTAATTAGCAGATGAGCCTTTTCCATCGTATGAAATGGATTGCATTTGTTGGGATCTCCCTTAATAAGCCCATGTATGAACGTATCATTTGAGGGCTTGAATAACACCAGATGAATGTCTTCCATTTTCTTCTGTGGGTGGTACTGAATCTCTATCTCATTTGATTAGCAGATGAATGTTTTCCATCACATGAAATGGATTGCATTTGTTGGGTTCTCCCTTGATAGACCTGTCTGTAAACGTGTGATTTAAGGGCTTGAATAACACAGACGACTGTGGGCTAGATGTATTTCTGTTCATATTTCCTTCGACACCCTGTTTTTCTCACCATTAGTTTGTGAATGAGGTGAGCGCAGAAGACGTTTGCGGAGTACACGGCGGGGACGGCGTTCGAGCGGCCGTTGCTGAGCGGGGTAGCGTATGCGCAGAAGGTGGTGCATTCAGATAGAGAGAGATTTGAGAGGCAGCAGGGATGGACGATCAAAACCATGAAAAGGGAACCGTCGCCTGTGCAGGACGACTACGCGCCTACCATATTCTCCCAAGAGACGGTTTCTTATATCCAATCTCTTGATATGATGTCCGGCAAGGTACTTAAATGTCGTTTATTTGGACCTTTTCTTGTGTTATCTTTGTTCTTGGTGGTGGCTCCTTTTGATCGCTGGTATTTTAGGAGGATCGGGAAAACATTGACAGGGCGCGGGCTACGGGGAAAGCGGTACTCACGAGTCCTTTCAGGCTGCTGGAGTCCGATCACCTTGGGGTCGTGCTGACGTTCCCGGTATACAGCTCCAGCCTTCCGGCGGATGCGACAGTGGACGAGCGCCTTCGGTCAACTGTAGGGTGAGTGAACTGAAGAATGCCTGATCATTTGAAGTGAGTGAGGTTATCTGGAAGTGGTCGAAGTGGTTTAGCTGGTAGGCCTAAAGCCGCTTGTGGTGGACAGGTGGTTAAATCGTTGGCATCGTTCTGTTCTATTTTCTCGTTAATCGGTGGTTATTAACTTGGATGACATAAATGAATTTGTGTCCTTTGGTCAAAATCTAATATCCGGTTCGGTCAGGATGTCACTCACATAGCCATATGGCGACGCCTCAGGTTTGATAGCGAACTTTATTATTGGTCAGCTCATGAAAGCCACTCAGCCAGGATAAAACTAGGTTCAATAGAGGTGCACCACGGGACGTTTGTGAGCCATGTTTGATGTTCGGGTGAGGATTAAGGACAGGCAACCATCGGATTATCCCCAATCCACACCCTTGCCTATATGGAATGCCACATAGATTTCAAAGCCTCAAGCAGGAACAAAGTCAAGTTACTTGATCCTGACTTATATATTGTTTTGACCTTTGTTCGGTAGGCCCAAGCATGCAGAGCGATGGTTAATTTCATATTAATTCTTATGCTAGAGTCATGTGATCTAATACCATATGAAATTAGTAGTGACCTGCTTTATCAATGTAGCAGTAACTTTGTTTTAGTTAAAGGCGTAGCTTTTGTTTATGCAACTGTAGACTAATTGCACGAAGAAATGGCTTCAAGTTGTCTTTGTGAACATGTATTTTGCAGAATGAAAACATGGTACCTTTCATGTTAAAATGCCTGTGTGGTTTTCATCATGAATTTGGTGCAATATTATGCACAATCCTTATGTCAATGTGTAGCATGGTATTTATCCGTGTATGGCAAATAGATGCACCTTTGGTGTTTCAAGTTTGTACATGTTATCTCTGTTCACTTCTAGTTATACATGGTAATGGTTCCCGGATGCGTTAATCTTCATCAGCAGAACGGTTGTCATGGGTGATCATGAACAAAGATTTGTCTTATTAATTTAAAAGGAGTATATGCAGTTATGTGCAGTTGCTGGATCATTTTCTGGTGTAGTTTCTCCAATGTTTTCTCAACTTGAATCGAGCAACTCATATGCGGACAATTGTGCACGTACTTATTTTGTGCACTTTTTTCTTGTAGCTGGAATTTGCACATTAAAACCAAGCGTCGTACTTTTGATTCCATTTTAGTTTTTCGTAGTGCTTATTTCCTTTCATGTATTAAATTTAATGGACATTATGCTTGACATGCTTATCCTCGGTGCCTAGAAGGACCTACAAAAGCTTTTCAAGAAATTGCCCTGATAGACTGAAAGCATACGCTTGTGGTAATGTACGTTGATAGTGACAAATGTTTCTGGAAGGATTCTGCTTTCCTTGAAACATTTTTATCAAGTATTCAGCTTCTGGTGATATTAAAATAATGTTTGAATTTATATTTTTGTATAGATCTTGTTTAGCTGATAGCCCTGAAAGAAATTTCTCATTGTTTTGAGTAATTCAGTTTGTTTATTCTTTTTCTGCACTGGTTTTGGGAAATAAGATTTGAAGTTTTGTACAAGTCAATTTGACTGATCGCTAAAAGACATCCATTGATAGGTACCTTGGTGGGGCATTTGATGTTGAGTCACTCGTCGAGAACTTGCTAAGGAAACTTGCTGGGAGTGAGGCCATTGTGGTGAATGTGTATGATGTTACCAATGGCTCAACACCCTTAATCATGTATGGGCTACGAGACCAAGATGGTGACTTATCTCTCAAGCATACCAGTATGCTCGACTTTGTTGATCCTTTCAGGAAGCACCTGATGATTTGCAGGTGCTGCATTCAACAATCATTCAGTGTTTTCGGTATGATGATCTTCATTAATAAAAAAATTTCATCTCCTAAACAGATACCTTCAGAAACCTCCCTTTCCATGGACGGCGGTCATGTCTTCTGTTGGAGTGTTTGTGATAGCTGTGTTGATTGGTTATATGCTATATGGATCTGTCACCCACATTGCCAAGGTTGAAGAGGACTACCTCAAGATGGCAGAACTGAAAGTTCAAGCTGAAGCCGCTGATGTTGCTAAGTCTCAGGTGGCATAACCTGCTGTTTCATGGTTGTTAAAGGCTTCTTTTCCTGGGTCTTGGCTTCACCTTTTCTTATTTCCTGATTGCAGTTTCTTGCTACGGTTTCACATGAGATTAGGACACCAATGAATGGGGTTCTGGGTATGGTTGATGTTTCCTGCGAGTATATAGTTCTTCAAACCTGATAAATATTATTTTTATTTATCGCTTTAAGTTTCTTCTTTGTTTTGAAACTTTCTCCTGCAGGGATGCTCCAGATGCTTCTGGACACAGGACTAGATTCTACTCAAAAGGACTATGTCCGAACGGCTCAGGCGAGTGGAAAAACACTAATTACTCTGATCAATGAAGTCCTTGACAGAGCTAAAATTGAGTCTGGCAAATTGGAACTTGAGAGTGTGCCCTTTGACCTGAGATCCATTCTCGATGACGTTCTTTCATTATTTTCTGGAAAAGCTAGAAATAAAGGCATTGAGGTAATGTCATCCGATTCATCCCCAAACAACATGAATTGATGTATTTGGATCAGGATTCTTAAGTTCTTAATGCACTGCATAGTTTGTTATTTTATTACTAATTTGTAGCCTAATCTGTCCCAGTGCTATTCTTCCTCCTTCCTTTTCCATAGAAAATAAATTTCTAATTTAGTGCCTTATTGCGTTTTTAGACCACCCTCTATCTTGATTCTGGTTTGTCATGCAAAGTTTACGTTGTCTTTTTCTTTTCCTACGTCATATGGATACGATTGCAGGAAACGAGTCAGAGGTGGGATATGGCATTTTAAAAAATGCTGAATGTGAGGATACAACTATATACACACATAACCACGTGTATAAAGTCTGTAGTATCTTATATGATTAAAGTACAAGGGAGCTCTGCTTGATAAGTTGATATTCACCCCACGAAATAGCACTTCACTATTAGTTAGAATTTCTGGTGAAAAACATTTTTTGATATAGATACCGGGAATTACTAGTATCGATTGTTGCGTTTAGTGTCCATGTGACGAGCCTTTTTTGGGTTTCACTTTTACTTTCCATTCCATGGCAATAATGCCATCTTAAATTTTCCTTTATATTGTTGGGTAGTTCTGCATGTTTCTTTCTTATCTGTTGATGTCTTTTGGCAGTTTATCTTATCATATCTGCTTTATGATCATTTGACAATGTATAGCTAGGTGTATTTGTAGCCGACAAAGTTCCAGAAATTCTAATTGGTGACCCAGGAAGATTCCGGCAAATAATCACCAATCTTGTCGGAAATTCAGTTAAAGTATGGTCCTCATGCTACCCTATGGTTTAGGAGACCCCAGGCATTTTCTCACATTTTTCTTATCTTATTTGTTGCAGTTCACTGAACGTGGACATATACTTGTTCAAGTACATCCTGCAGAACATGCAAAATCAGCGATGGATGCTAAAGTCGGTGAGAACGCTAAAAGATCATCCGCTGACTTTGGTGCTCCACCAGACAATCTCTGGAATACACTCAGTGAGTTTGAAGCTGCGGATGACAGAAACAGTTGGGAAAAATTCAAGCTATCATTGTCAGATTCAGAAACATCATCTGATAATATTACATCTAGCAATGTGACTTTGATGATCAGTGTTGAGGATACGGGGATCGGGATTCCCCTACATGCGCAGGACCGCATTTTTACGCCCTTCATGCAAGCTGACAGTTCAACATCCCGTACATATGGAGGGACCGGGATTGGGTTGAGCATCAGCAAATGCCTAGTAGAGCTGATGGGTGGGAAGATAAACTTCATTAGTCGGCCAAATGTTGGGAGCACCTTCACTATTACTGTTGTTTTCAGTAGATGTGACAAAAGCTTAGTGAGTGAGCCGAAGATACCTCTTTTTGAGGCACTGCCTGTGTGCTTCGAAAGCATGAAAGCTGTTGTAGTTGATGCAAGGCCTGTCAGAGCTGCCATAACGAAGTACCATCTTCAAAGACTTGGTATGGCTGTCGAGGTCATGAGCAGTATGACAACGGCAATCCATGCAGTAGCTGGACAAAATGGCTATGCACGAAATGGGTGAGATTTCAACATTTAAAAACTTTTGAATGTATTCCCCCAATCAAGTTATACCATCACTTCGCTTTAGGCTTGTATATATAATCAAATATATAAACCTTCGAGTAATACTTGTTTTTTCATGTGTTGGAGATCTCCAATGCATTTACAGGTCTCTGTCTCTCGTGATCAATGATTGTTTCTCCAAAATAGGCTCAAGATATTTCCCTATGAGTGCACCTTAAATTGTAGAAAATTTTAGATGCATTGTTGCATTGTTTTTTTCTCTGAAGTTAACCATGGTTTTTAAGTTTCGGATCATGGAGAATACTTCTTTCTGCATCTGAAAAATGAATTGGGTGGCAATGTGTAGATGTAATAGAATCTAATTGTTTCTTTATCTTTCACTCAATCAACTTGAATTCTCACATACAAGTGCTTTTGATCTCGTCTGAAGTAAAAATGTTAAAAGACTCATTTGATTCCCAAATTTGAAGAGGAATTCTCCCGCTTCTCGATCTGAGCATTTATATTTTGTCTCATCAGGAAATCAGGCAAAAAGACAGACGTGATACTGGTCGAGAAGGAATCTTGGCGTCATGAGGTTGAGCATGGCTTCTTTGAGCGCCTACAAGACTATAAACAGAGTGGTCGAATGATTGAAATTCCAAAGATGGTTCTTCTGGCAACTTCAATCAGTAATGCTGAGTCTGCAAAAGCAAAAGCGGTAGGTTTTGTTGACACTGTAGTCATGAAGCCTTTGAGGTCGAGCATGATGGCAGTGAGCCTCCAGCAGGTCTTGGCTATTGGTGATATGCCAAAGCAAGGGAAAGGAATTCCCAATGGAACTCCTATTCTTAACAGCTTGCTTTTCGGGAAGAACATTTTGGTCGTCGATGACAATGCAGTAAATCGAAGAGTTGCTGCCTTCGCACTAAAGAAGTATGGTGCTAATGTAGAATGTGCTGAGAGCGGCAAAGATGCACTCGCAATGCTTCAGATTCCTCACAAGTTTGATGCATGCTTCATGGACGTTCAGATGCCTGAAATGGATGGGTATGTGTTTCTTTCTCTTTCATGACGAGAATTGTTAGCTTCTTCTGAATTCAACTTCTTTCCATTTAGATCGTCGCGTCCTTTTCAGAAAGGGGCAACAAAAGAGACCCCAAAACAGGCACATGCTTTCCCTCCCTCCCGTTCCCCTGATAGGAGGAAGAGTCCTTACAATGTTATAAATATTGTATGAGAACCATATTGGGTGCACATACATGTATTTATTGTATCATACAATGCAATATTATACTTCATTTAATGAGGAAAAATAATTAAAATCTGATTACAAGAATCTAAAAATCAATGAATACGTAAGATGAGATACAATTATCTCATTCCATATTTTCCTGCCACGGTGGATTAACTGGGGACAACCAGTGAAACTTTGTTGAATATCAAGGAGTGATGTGTTCAGCATAGATCCCACACAAACTCTAAGCATGCTTGTGCAAGAATAGTATTAGGTGCGGGGTAGATATGGACGGTTTGGAACTGAACCGGCGGTGAAACTGTCGGTAACTGAAACCGGAATTTGAGACCCTCCGGTTCAGTTACGGTTCAAGATTTTTAAAAACTGGCCTGAAACTGGAACCAATGGTTCTAAACTGTGCTTCAATAAAGAATATATTTAAATTTTAACATACATTTTTCATAAGTTGAGCGTAAGAAGCGTCCTACCACTGAGCCAAGTGAGGAGTTCGACTCCCTGGAGAGACAATACCCCTTTGCCCAGAACCGGACATGTCTAGGTTGCATGACCTCCTATGAAGTCCTCATTTGCACCCTCTAGCGACCCTTCTTAGTATGAGAAAAGGCTAAGGTTACTCGCTATGTGTTGATAAATGGGCAGAAAGTGATTCAGATCATATCGACATGGGCACTGATATATGATATTATCATCTCATCTCATGCAATATGATAAGATATTAGATTAAAGATATTCTTGTGTGGTTGGTGGGGGGATTAAAGTGTTGCATGCTTAACAGACTAAACATTCCGATGCCTGCAAGTTTCTACTTAAGTTTGTCAGATATGGTTTGGCTTCATGGTTTTATTTCAATCATTGAACATATCTGCAACAGATTTGAAGCTACCAGCCACATTCGACAGCTTGAGAGTCGGGCTAACGAGCAGATCAGAGCTGGGTCTGGTTTACAATCAGGATCAGGAAAGCTCGAACGGCACCTTCCCATACTCGCCATGACAGCAGATCTTATCCAGGCTACTTATGAGGAGTGTCTCAAGTGTGGGATGGACGGTTATGTCTCTAAGCCCTTTGAGGAGCAGCAGCTCTATCAAGCTGTAGCGAAGTTCTTCGATGCGAAGTCGTAGAGATTCTTGGTTGAAAGATCTCTGGTGTAGCTTCATGTTCTCTTGACGGACGTCCTGCTAGCATGAGCTCCGAAGTCGACTTCGTTCTCATGGCAATGGCTTCCGGATCATGAGTTTGTGCTTATCGAATCAGATTGAATGCGATTAGCTATTGATGCTCATCTGTTGCACGGAATAATGTGATTTCGGAAGATTAGAAGAGGTGGGGAGCTAAATCCTGAAGCATTTCTAAAGTTTCTGATTCTTTTTTAGGAGCTATGCACTGTGGTATATATGCTGGATGGTTCCTAAAGTTTTGTAGATGCTGGTTTAAAGCAAGTATTAGCTTAAGGTCCTGAGCATTTAGTTTTTAGATTGTGTAGAGAAGCCTTTGGCATATTCCTATGCGGTGTATGTATTGTTCTATCATGTTTTTGATGGTTCAGGACCAAAAATTGTTCTTCCAACATAAATGAAAGCAAGGAATTTCTTCCATATTGTTTGAATTCTTAGTATTGATGGTATATATGCGAACATTTGGAGACATGACCCCACGGAGCTCTCTGTTAATAATATATCATAAATTAGATAAGGAACACTTTAAAAAGAGTTAGATGAAGAGCCTAGTGGAATCTAAACCGAATTGTGCTTGGAATTGGCTGGAATCAGTGGAATTGAAACTAAATTGGGCTGGGAATTGATTGGAATTAGAATTGGTGAAACTGGACTCAAAACGGAGGACCACTAGGTTTGGTTTTGGTTCCACCTTCTACAAAACTGGAATCGGGCTGAAACTGAAAATGATGATTCTAAATGACTGGTTTCATATGTTGTTTTACTTTTTCTAAAATTTCAAATCTTTTTAATAGTTTCTTTTCTGGTTCTAGGCAGCAAACTAGAACCGGAACATGGCATGGTCCCGGTTCTGTTCTGGAGCCATCAGGTCTGGCTTAGACGAAACTGGTCATGTTTAGTTTGAGTGGAAGTCCAATTTAAGCAATGGATTCCAAGAACAAAAACAAATGGTCATATTTTATAATATAATTTTAATTTTTTTGTTCCTTAAATATTGAGACTTCCGCCTTAATAGATTCCAAGCACAAAGATCTCCAAGGAGTAAGAAATCTCTTGCCTACTACTTCACTCTTACACATGACTTGCATTTAATACATGTGAGTGTATTAAATGTAAAATTATTCAAATCTCTATGATTGAAAGATTTAATGATAGAAGTGTCGGTGTAAGATTATGCACCAAAATGCATTATGCAGCTAAGACTCTCTCTCTCTCTCTCTCTCTATATATATATATATATAGGTTACAAGAAAAGGCCAAAGCCTAACATACACGCCCACACTAGCACCCTCTGGGAGTTGAACTCCTTTTATCAGCAGCAATGATGCTAGAGCGCCCTGGTGCTACCCTGTTATATTTTCATTCAAAACACAAAACCTGCAACAGAGTGACCTTTATAATTGCACTTTCTTGGCCCAGCCAAAAGCCAATAAAGGTCAGCTCGAACTCGGGCACCCAGGGTTCAATTCTGGCAAATGCCACTCCGACCTTATATCGGAGCTCAGTATGGGCCTTACGTGCGAAGGTCCTAACCTCAAAGTTTTGCATGGGATGGCTCCATCTCCGCGACAAGCAGTCTCCGCGAGTTGCTTAAATAATCAAAGGGAAAAACACAACATGATGTTTGAGATTCAATTTACTCCGTCACAAAGTGGCAGCATGTGCTTGGAAGACACTGTCTCTTTGTTTGGTACATTCAAAACATCAAGCACCATTAATCCCATGTATATGTTTATATATTTGTTGTTGAATCTAAACCATGTGCTCTTGATTAGTTTACTTCATGTGTCATGTATTGGATTGTATGTGGACCAAGAAGTATTTTAATGCTTGCCATGCCAACTTGTTTCTAGTTCGAAATCCTTGAAAAAATAAACAGTGCACCGAGGGCACAAACCACCATAAACCACCACTATCCGCCATCTTTTATGTGCTCCACCACTTGAAGCTCCTGAGGAGTGGAATTTAGAGCTTCGGCTGTCTAACACCACTTATGGAAGATGCTTATGCATGCAGCCACACACCTCTTTTGGCTTACAGTTTTATGCAATAGTATTTCACAGTATTTTCCTTTTAATTTACTATCTAAGGAATTCGCTTTCTAAAGGTTTGTATTTAACGAGAGACAGAATTTCTTTTAGGGTGAGAGAAATAAACCCTAGACTTGTATTAAAGTTCATGGTAAGTAATACTTGGGACTTTCTTGGGTGGGGCTAAAACTCTACTACCCATGGCTTTAACCGTGGGCTCTTTTGATAAGGAGAAAGTTCTGCCTATTCCATCTCTTAAAATTTTAGGTGACTCTTAAAGCCCACTGCTTCAATTGTTGGATTTTGTTTTTTACTTTCGATAATTTGGGCGAGGTGCAGGCTTTGCATCATCTTAATGTGGATAAGCCACTGTTTGTATTGAACTAGTGTAAAGGCCATGGTACACATGGCTGGTTCCTGTTTGCTTGGAACCAGGAACCAAAATTGAACCGAGATCGAGTCGGTTTTTGAACTAGTTTGAAACCGTCAGTTTCGGTTTAGATCTTAAACCATTCAAAATATTTAATTTTTTTGAATTGTAATAAAAATATTAAACAATTATGAAACCGGTAGTTTCAAACTAATAGTTCCTGGCCCAGTTCAGTTTCGGTTGAAACCACCGGACTGGTTCAGAGCCGTCCATGTCTAGCCGTGGGGAATCTCCATTTTTTTTGGGTATAATTGGAAGACCAAAGACAAATGCAGACACACCAGGCGTCGAATGCATGACCTTCAACATGCAACTTGACCTCCTAGCCAGGTGAGCTACCGGTTGTGCATGCCAAGGGAAAATTGATACATGACAACACAATCATGTTTAGCATGACCTCAGTCTGAATCCTAATATTTTCTAGAGCATCATAATTTCTTTCACAAGAGGAAAGGAGGCTAAAGCCTAACACACACATATGCACCCTATGAGAGTCGAACTTCTCACCAACAGCAATGGTGCTAGAGTGCTCTACCGTTGATCTAGGTGTGGTGGAAGTAATATTCGAAGTCACCATAATTATATCTATATTTTTGTAGTGGCAGACCTACTCATGGGCAAGGTAGTGAGTCCTCTCACTTAAAATCTAACCAAATCCGAAACATTTATGCCGGTCACCCGAATTTCATGAAAACATATATGGATCACCTCACCTAAATGAACTTCTCCTCACCTCCGGCGCTAGAGTGGGGACTCACAAGTTAAAGGTCATGAGCTCAATAACAGGGACATGCATTGGCTTTGGCCCTCATACCCGAGCGGAAGGAAAGCTTAAAAGGATAGAACTTCCCTCTTTTGATGATGTGAGAATCAATGTTCTTTGAGAGGGAAAAAGAAAAGGAAGTGAGAACTAATGAGCAGAATTGGACACATTAATTCCTGCATTGATTTCAGGAGGAAAATACTCTTAACAAATTAAGGACAAAAGGAAGAGCAAGCTTTCAGTTAGTGATTTCCATCATATCATGGTGACCCCAAAAGCATCCAGATGAGCAATGAAGAGATCAGGTTTTAAATGTTTCCTTATCATATTTCAGAGGTAATGCCCGGAAAGGTAGACATGGCCCGTTCCGCCACCAATTACGGTTGCAGTTTCGCCGGTTGAAGTTTCAGTTTGTTTTCGATTTTATTGGACAAAGAACATGCGTTAAAGGTGTGATTTTGTAGCTGGAAGCAAAATATGGTTTGGAATCATTGGTTTCGGTTGTAGATCTAGTTCAATTTTACGAATGGTAGAACCATAACTGAACTGAGGAGATCCTGATATTTGGTCCAACTCATTAGTTCTGGTTCAGGTCCATTTCAAGTTGGCAGGCCCTGTCCAAACCGGCCACCTCTACCCAAAAGGTTCTCTTGATAGACCAAAGTTATGTCATGGAGGCCTAACAAGACTTAGTTTTCTTCAACCTTTTATCATGTAAGTAATTTAGATTGGCCTTGCTCCTCAACACCCTTACTCACAGAATGAACCCGCCGGTCATGCTTAAACATGTAGCTCATGGCTTCATCGATTGTGACCTAGAGACGACTAAATGCATTTTAGGTATTTAATCAAAAAATTGCAGGGAAAAAACTGGAATTGTGTTGTCATTAAGCATTCTATTAGTGTCAAGACATAGGTAAAGTACCATCATTGGAGCCAAAATCTAGCTCTCAAATTCAAGAACAAGTGTAAGAGTAGAAAAGAGCTTTTAGAGTGTGATGAGAAGATAAGAGAGTGATTTCATTTGAAAATTCGTCGAAAGACTAGGAAAAGTTCGCCGATGAGAAAAAAATTTCCATGACAAGAGTGTTGTCTTCTTGACATGAAGGCGGAACTAGAGAATGACTGATGAGAAATTTGAATCAAACCCATGTGTTAATTTTACTTTCTTTTTCTTTTTCGGGTACAATACAAAGGCTGAAGGCAGATGCATGCCCCGGCAATCAAACTTATGACCTCCAACATGTGACTCGACTCCGTAACCAGATGAGCTCTCACTCGTTGTGGAGGCTCACCCATGAAATTTATAATAAACATAATTCAATGCCTTAAGGATAAGCAAAATCATAAAACACACTTAAAAGGGTTGGAAAACTTTCAAGAAAACACAAAAGTTTTTTTTTTTTTTTGATAGGCAAGATGAGGTTAGGCTGACCCGAACTGGTTGCATTGAAGATTTAAATAGAAGGCATTCACTCATGTGGGGTTATTACACTCATCACCTTCTAACTGTTGCTACTTCTTTGCTAGAAGATTTGATAATCATCTTCTGGGGGATATTACACCCAGGATTCATACTGTCGATTCCATGGCGGCCGAGCTAACCATCTAGCAAGAATGTAGAATCCATCGAAATCTCGAAATTTCGAAGCCGGTCAGCCATTGCTCGCTCTCTATGCTCACCATAGACAACTTCAACCAGCCCCTGAGAGGGGGAATCCATTGATTTGGGGAGATTGATCTGAGCTCAATGCACCTCTTTTTGCACCATAAATTGAAATCAACACCTTCGCACCCAGAGCTTTAGCTCAACAGCAGGGTGTTGTAGCGCCGTTTCTGCTGGTGGGGAGTTCGACTCACAGAGGGTGCATGTGTGGGTGTGTGTTAGGCTTAAGCCTCCTCTTTAACCAATAAAAACAAATCAACCAATTCAGGGTCAGTTAACGCACTCTTTATGTTATCATACTTGAGCTTGAAAATTTACCGTAAGTTTTCACGATAGGGCATGATCATCGAAAGAAACTTGAAGCAGCACAAAGAGCAATAACTCACCTCGCTAGGAGGTTGACTCACAAGGTTGAAAGTAACTATGGGAATATTGACTCAACCCGACCCAAACGGGGGCAGAAAATACCTGAAACTGAAACTGATTGGATCGCATATGGGGATAAGATGTCACATACCCAACCTATATTATATATATAAGAGAGAGAGAGAGAGAGAGAGAGAGAGAGAGAGAGAAAATGTATGTATGCAGGAAAATCATATTACTTTTCAGTGGCATAAGTATAAATTCAATTTTTTGAAAGATTTTTTAAAATATATGAAACATAATGTTAGTATACTCATGTCTAAAAAAATAATGATTGAATATAGGTGAGTAAATTCAATTACAAACACACAAACAAATATTATATATATTCATATTCATATATGTAATATAAACATACAAACATCAAATATATATATATATATAACCCAATTTTGCTTTGGTAAACCCGAACCCGTATTCACCCCATTAAGGTTCGGTTCGGGGGCGGGGGGTAGGTATACCCGTCCCTGACCCTACACGGTAAAATCCTTAGTTGAAATTGATGAGTTCAATACCAGGGATGCACAAGTGGCTTGGTTATCCCCATTGCACGAAAAAAAACAAAAAAAAAAAGCAACTTGAAGCATAAAATGGTAACCAAAGATCGTGTTGATCTCATGGACCTTCTTCATCAACTACAAAATATTTTACCCGTCAAAAAAGTATAGGTGCGTACCTGGTGTATTTTTGACAATACAAGATAAATTAGTTATGTAATAATCACCAATTCTTAAGGTGAGCTTTTGATATATTTTTTTTCTCTGAAAATAGTTCTAGTAACGGGTCCAATCAACGGATCCATCCAACTCCCTGATCCAAACTACTTCTGTTCCAAAGCGTTCATGAGCAGCTCACCGTCGTTTTATGTGTGTGTGAGAGACAGAGAGAGCCCTCCAACAACCAAGAGCCCTTCTTTGGTCTCCTTTGAAAAAAAGTTGTAAGAAAAATGGCTCTAGACTTTGCACAAGAAGCAATAGGTCACTTGGCTAGGGGTTCAAATCACAAATTTAAGATCATGAGTTTGATATGCATCATACATCGTTCAAGTTTAATTAAGATGAATTAACATATTAAATACAAATAAGCATTAAATTATGAGCAATTCAGTTCATTTGTCGACCCCGACTATAACTAAACTTTTTCTCATACTAGATGAGGTCGGTTAGATGGATTCTTTGTTTCCATAAAATCCGATCACGTGCCTTGCCAACCCTAGCTAAATAAAAAAATGAAAACCTACTAGTGAGAAAATAATTAAGACTTAGTTAAGTTGAAAGTGGAGAAATCTCAAAAGATCATCATACGCTTGTTTCAAACATCTATAAAATTTGTAAGTAATTTGCCATTAACATACGTGACAGGGGTATGGTTAACTATACTTGTCTTTCAATTAAAAGAAAAAACATTTGAGAAATTAAAAGATTCATATTGACATCAAGTCTTATTTCAACTAGTAAGAGCTATAATACTCTTGGTACCGGTGGAGAGTTCAACTAGTAAGAACATGTATATGTGTTAGGTTTTCGCCTCTTTTTATAAAAAGAAAAGAAAGAAAGAAAGAAAGAAAATATCTCGAATAAACGCCCAAAGCTCAGCTTGATCGGGAGTTCGACTACTTATGGTGGGTGCACGTGTGTTAGACTTCAGCCTCTCTTTGTAAAAAAAAAATTGGACACTTTGAATTGTTCTCGAGTCGTGTCTTATTTGTGTCTCGTTCTCGAGTCGTGTCTTATTTGTGTCCTGTTTTCGAGTCGTCTCTCTTGCGTGTCATGCGAGTCGTCTCTCTTACGAGTCGCATTAAATTGCCCCGAAACACGACTCACAAACCAACCTACGATAACAGCACAATCATCCTCTTTACGTTTTACCAAAACGTCTCCCAGAGGACTCAACCCATGAACAGCGCACCCGCGTCACGAAAATCTTAGCTTCAATTGCAGCCGCACGTTGAAGATCACACGATCTGGAAGCATTCTTCACCGAAGATAACCGGCCAGAAACTAAGCTCATTAGATTAAATAGGTGACGAATCCACGGGACCTGGACTCGATGCTGCTTGTCCCCTTCGTCTGGAGAATCCCAAAGCATTTTGCGGAACTCTAAACCGTGCGGGCCCCACCCTTCCATGTGCGCGCGCTTTGCCCCAACTCCCTCTGTGCTTCTTCACACACTCTCTCTCTCCGACATAGCGGTACTGGCGTCCCTGAACCATAGAGGAGGAAGAAGAAGGTAGCTTCTCTCTCTCTCACACTCTCTCTCTTCTGATTCCTGGAATCCTAGAGGAAGAAGATAGTGTCTCTGTGCGGTGATTTCTCCTTCTTGCGTTTCTCTCTCTCTAGTGATTTCTCTCTCCTGCATTCTCTCTGTCCCCTTCTCCCTCTCTCTCTCACACACACGCATCAGCGTCCCTGAACCCTAGAGGAAGAAGGTGGTCTCTCTGTGTGTGGTGATTTCTCTCCTTCATTCGCTGTCCGCGGTGATTTCTCTCCTTCATTCGCTGTCCGCGGTGATTTCTCTCTCTCTCTCTCTCTTCTCTCTCTCTCTCTCTCTCTCTCTCTCTCTCTCTCTCTCTCTCTCTCGTTCAGAAATGCCGTATAGCAACGAAGCGTAGAGAGAGAGAGATAGGAAAAGATATATAAAAAAAATGGAGATTAGAAGTTTTGGGCTCAAACGGGCACCGTTTTTCTCCGTGGTGGTCGTGCTACTGCATTTGACTGCGGCAGAGTCGCAAACCGATCCGGCGGACGCACAGGTGATGCGCGACCTTGCTGCGGCCGTCGACCTGGCGGGTTCGCTCGGGTGGGATACCTCGACGGACCCTTGTGGATGGAGTTTTGTTTCCTGTGGCTCCGATGGACGGGTGACCGCGCTCCGGCTCTCCGGGAACGCTCCCGGCATCGGTCCGGAACCTCACTGCCCTCACGACGCTCGAGCTCCAGAGAAACGCGATCACCGGCCCTCTCCCGATCTTCGCCGGAATGTCATCGCTCCAGATCGCAGTCCTTCACAACAACAGTTTCTCATCGATCCCGCCGGACTTCTTCTCCGGGCTCACCGCCCTTCGCGGGGTATACCTCGACCGTAATCCTTTCGCGGCGTGGTCGGTTCCGGCGAGCCTTAAGGACGCATCTTCCCTCGTTAATTTCTCTGCCAATGCCCCGAACGTTACGGATGAAATTTCGACCTTCTTGGGCTCCGAATTCCTGAGCTTGATCTCGGTCTGCCTTGCTTATAACTCGCTTTCCGGCGGCATCCCGATGAGCTTTGCAAACTCGCAGTTGCAGGTTCTCTGGCTCAACAACCAGCTGGGGACGAAACTCTCCGGCCGGATCGACGTCCTAACGAACATGACCCAGCTCGTCCAAGTCTGGCTGCAATCGAACGCCTTCTCCGGACCGGTGCCAGACCTCTCTAATCTCAAATCTCTCTCTGAGCTCAATCTCCGGGACAATGCCCTCACCGGCCCCGGCCCTCCCTCACTTGCATTGCTGCCGGTGCTCAAGAGCGTCGTGATCACCAACAATTTGCTTCAGGGAAGCTTCCCGGAGTTTCCCAAAGGGATCGCTGTCGACAGCGTTCCAGGATCGAATAGGTTCTGCCTGACGACCCCGGGGAACTGCGATCCCAGGATTGTCAATCTCCTTTCGATTGCGAAGGCGGTTGAATACCCGGCGGAGCTTGCGGATAGCTGGAACGGAAGCGATCCTTGCAAGGGGTGGCTTGGGATCAGCTGCGATCCGAAGGGTAACATCACGGTCATCAACTTCGAGAACCGCGGATTCTCCGGCACAATCTCGCCAGAATTCGTGAAATTACAGTCTTTGCAGAAACTTCTGCTCTCGAGAAACAATCTTACCGGGACGATCCCGCAGGAGATCGATACAATGCCCATTTTAACAATGCTGGATGTTTCAAATAACCTCCTCTCCGGAAAAATGCCGGCTTTCGCCAAAAATGTGGTTGTGATCACAAATGCGAATCCCAATCTCGGTAAAGATACCGTGCCAGGAACCTCATCACCGACGAACTCAGATCTGAACTCCGGTGGATTGAATGCTCCAAGTAGCTCTGGACCTAGTGGAAGTGGGAAAAGATCGACAGTATCATTTGGTGTAGTGTTTGGTTCTGTGCTTGCTGGAGTGTGTGGCGTTTGCTTCTTGGGGCTAATCGGATTGTTGGTGTACAATAAAAAGACTAAGGGATTGAGAAGAACACAGGGTTCTAACACACTGGTGGTTCATCCCCAACTTTCAGGGTCAGATCCCAACTTGTTGAAGATCACAGTCGCGGGTTTGAGTGGGGGAATGCGGCAATGGGTTCGCCACCGGCATCTTGTATCTCTTCTTGGTCACTGCTTGGATGGGAATGAGAAGCTTCTTGTGTATGAGTACATGCCTCAGGGGACGTTAAGCAGGCATCTTTTTAACTGGCTAGAAGAAGGACTGAAGCCACTGGAGTGGAGTAGACGATTGACCATCGCCTTAGATGTGGCAAGGGCTGTTGAGTATCTTCATAGCTTGGCCCATCAAAGCTTTATACACAGGGATTTAAAGCCTTCAAACATTCTCCTTGGAGATGATATGAGAGCAAAGGTTGCAGATTTTGGTCTTGTGCGTCTTGCTCCAGAAGGAAAAGCTTCAATAGAAACAAGAATTGCAGGAACTTTTGGATATTTGGCACCAGAATATGCAGGTGAATTGCATATTCAAGTTGGCTTTCTGCATTAGTCTTATCTGTACAAAACTAATGATGCATGATGCAAGTTATTGCATATCCTCATATTCGATTTCTTATCACATCTTTAATCACAACCTTTCATTTCGGTAACACCTGAAATTAGATATTCTTGGTGAATGGTCATTGATAGAGTTTTGGCAATGCGAGTATATGACTTTTTAGATTAGTTTTCTTATTTTGCTAATATTGGTGCTTGTGGTAGTTACTGGGCGCTTAACAACCAAGGCAGATGTATTCAGTTTTGGTGTGATTCTTATGGAATTGATTAGTGGCAGACGAGCACTAGATGAAACTCAGCCTGAAGAAAGCATGCATCTAGTGACATGGTTCAGAAGGATGCATCTCAACAAAGATACCTTCCGAAGTGCTATAGATCCTTCCTTAGAACTCACAGAAGAGACTCTTTCAAGTATTTTGACCGTTGCGGAGCTTGCGGGGCATTGCTGTGCAAGAGAGCCATATCAGAGGCCTGATATGAGTCATGCTGTTAATGTGTTATCTCCACTTGTTGAGCAGTGGAAGCCAACTGATCCTGATGAAGACGACTGCTACGGCATTGACCTAGACATGACTTTGCCTCAAGCGCTCAAGAAATGGCAAGCCTTTGAAGATGCACAAGTAGGGGCAAATTCCTACTCAATGGCCAGCTTGGACAATACACAGACTAGCATCCCAACGAGGCCCTCTTGTTTTGCTGATTCTTTCACCTCCGCAGATGGACGATGAGGGAGCAGAGAGATAGATGAGAAAAATAAGTTGTTTCCTTTGGGTGCAGTTGAAAAATGTTGTATTGTTTGTTCCAAATGTTTCAGTTTTCTGGTTTTCTATGGTGGTGGTGCTGTTGGTGTCGTCTGTAGCAGCAACACTGTGGGTGCAGTGCTTTGGTACATCTTCCCTCTCCGCTGTCTTTTTATCACTTTCGGCGTAAATAGATTTGAAAAGAATTTGTGATATTCAGCTCTTTTTCTTTGCATTGACAGTGCATATTAATAATCCACAAACGTACTGAACTGCTGCTACATAATCTTTTTCTCTTAGTACATTCGGATGGTCTCTGTAATGTGTTCACATTCAAGGTATTTGCACTTGTCTTACACATTTCTATGCTTTGCCTGACTGCTTCAATGAAATTTGGGGAGCGGACCAGATCTTTGGTGGATGCAACTAAAGTGTATCCCAGTCGCTTCTCGTGGGTTAAACTTGACGTGCCCTTTTATTATCACTTCTCTTATCCTCTCTTTATATCCTTGATAAAAAGGTGCCATTATTCTTAATGTTTACTGGCAAAGTAGGATGTCTATGACTTGGTTATGTCATGTGATGTATATTTCATCATAATTGATTGGTAACTGCTAGCAATCACTCAATAACAAATTAACAATGTTACCAGAACTCCCTTATTCAAGTGGCATGCACTGACTACCCTTGAAATTGCCTTGGTTGGTTTAGTCTTCAAGTATTCTGGATGTTACGCTCTGCTCTGTTAGGGATTTTGACACTATTATGTTGGAATATGGTCAATGATCATATTGCGGATTACCCTTTCTCTCTTTCTGTGTGTGTGTGTGTGTGTGAGAGAGAGAGAGAGAATACTACCAATGGTCATATTTTGGAATAGCATATGGGTTCAAGTATTCTCTCATCATCTAGATAGCAAGTTCTGAAATAGCTTAAGAAGAGTGTTTCAAAGCCTTGTTTGATTCAAACCTGCTCTAAAAAAGTTGAGGGCATCGAAGATGGAAGTTAGCTCATGCTCTGAACTTCTGGCATCAGCCCTTCATTTGACTTAATGTGATGGGAAACCCTACCGTGACGATGGCAGTCCTGAGAAAGTCCTTGCCGCTAACAATATCTTTTGTTGAATCTCTCTTGGAGGGTGTCTCCACAAAGAAATATTCCTCGTTTGCTCGTAGTTGGCTGCACCTTGAACTCACGGGTTTGGGCCCCGCTTCTCTGCTTGATTCTTTCTTTCTCTGCCAAACAGCATTTACATCAGTGTTCTTTGTCTCGGTTTTAATTAATGATGCTCACAATGGAAGCTTGGATTGTGAAGAGGCATCTTACGATGGGACCAGGAGAAGCTTTTGGATATTTACATGATTGAAAACATGTGGGTCTCTCTGTCTCTCTCTCTCTCTCAAGAAGAGTATTATGGGTGTTGGTTCCTTTGTGAGAAAAGAATCGCATGTGATGCACTGTACCTTACTACCAAGGTTAGAATGTGTCACCAGACGAGCACCGAGACCTGTAAGGGGGTTTAGCCAAAGCATAAGCGCATGCAATCACTATCATCATTGTCTTTGGGTTGTGTTGTGTTTTGTGGATTGTGTTTTGAGTTATTGTGTCAAGTTAGTTTTATGAATCTAATATAGTTGGAGTCGGATCTGACTTGGATCCATGTTTGGGTTTCATGTGAATGACCTCCTTTGTAAGAGTGCCTCATAGGATTCATGAGTTATATTTTCTATTGGGAGATAGGAGAGCAGCCAGTAGCGAGGAGAGAGAGGGTATCATCTTCTTTCTCTTGATGCATGTGTAAGCGACATTGAGGACCAACAAGTAGGCCAGATCTTCCTATTCTTCGGTTTGTGTGGCCTCCAAAGAGGGACTTCGTCTTGCAACTGCCCTAGAGAGTCAAAGAAGAGTCCCTTGTACTTGGCTTTTGATTATATTGATCCAAGCATTTTCTGATTTTAGATCCCAAGCAGTAGCTGATTTTGAATCCGTAGGGGTTTGCAGTTTCATATTTAAGGTTGTGTTTGTGTCGTGTGGTTTTGCAGCCGTGTTAAAAGCAAGTCAACCTGAACATGACCTTTTCTCGTGTGCTTGATCTCATAAAAAACACTCTTTTAGCTCTCCCATATCGTGTTTTCATATTGTTATCTGCCAGTAACTTGTTGTTCACATTGAGTTTATCTCACATCATTTCGTGTTCGAGTCAATAACAGGTCAATCTGAACAAAACCCCATTTTTTTCTTGTGTTAATTCATGCCCACAAGAATAAGGACTTGATGGTATTTGTATCATCCTTGCATGTCGTAATTCATGCCCACATCCAGCTGGTCTCGAGTTGGTGGTACCTATCCATATTAGGTTGTATATCTTCGACCCTTTTCCAGGGATCAACTGGCCTGGAAAGCACGAATAACATCTCAAACCAGAATCTTATCTCATTGACAATCTTATACACCATCCGATGGGAATGAATGGTAGTTGGGTCCCAAAAGAAGAGCAAGTGACCAACTTGATAGCTATACAAAGGCTGTGATCCAACTAAGCAAGTCCTTCTCAAGGATATGGATGGTGGATTCGCAGGCCCATCACGGTGTAATCACCAAACCTAGGTTGCATGTGACCAATGTGGGCCGGGGATGTAAATCCAGACCCACATGTAGCGCTGGTAGTGAATCAAAGCTGCTGGTAGTTCAGCTCGGTTCAGCCTGTCGCTCGCTTGTTCATGCTCAGTTCGTTAACCTTATGAGCTGAACGATGAAGATGGTAAGCTTGACCTCCTTCCGCTCATTCGTGTGGGATTACAGGTGTATCAGGAAGGAGATGTTTTCACAGTGTTTGACTCCATCCTAGGGAGAATTACTGAGAGATATAGACATGGCCAGTTCGAAACCGGCCCGGAACTGCACTGCTGGCGGAACCAGCAGTAATGAGGACAGACTGAACTGGCTCCGGAACTGACTGAACCGACTCAAAATCAGAACTGACCATTCCAAACCGCTACTTATTAAGCTTTATATATATTTTTAGCATCCATTCTCACATGTTGAATAGAGTTCGACTCCCACCAAGCACATTTGTGCTTTCTAAAAAATACTAACAGTTCTGAAGCCGAAACCACTCTAAAACCGGTGGTTCCGGAATTGGAACTGAAACCAGACATAGGATGGTTTGGTTCCGGTTGCCTGGAACCGGATCTAGAGAGAGATCTACATTTACGGAGCAGATTTTATTGCATTTGAAACTACAGCGATTCCAAAAGCTAAACATGGAGCTGCATACGCAATGGCAAAATATGCCAGGGAGGAAGGCTTACTCGGTTCTTTGACGATCTACTACCTCTCTATAATTTGCTGTGTATGAAACGCATTTAATCTGATCTTCGGCTGTACTTTTCTCATTTCAAGAAAGAAAAAGTTGGACTCGGAAGCAATAGTGGCAGAATATAACGGTGGCAGAAATTATAGCGGCGGCAGCAGTTATGAAATGAAATAGAAAGTAGTGGTGGATGAATGATGATGCCTCCAAGAGAAATATTGGTTCAATCACCTTTTGATTTCTATAGTTGAATCAAACCAAGTTCCTCAGACCTATTAGAGTTAACCCAAACAAGATATTAGTGACTCATAATAAGTAGAAATAGATTCTTTATAAAGACCTCTAAACAAGTGGGGTGGTGCACCGTGATGATATCGGCTCTGGATGGTGGCAGCAGCGGATGATGCAGCAGTGGCACTGGCTTCGGCAAGAACAGAGAGAGAGAGAGGACAAATGAAAGAAAAGTAATCTAACCCCGAGTTTTTATGCATGATTGAATCAAACAAATTATCATAAGTTCAATAGCAGCTTTCAGTGTACACGGTCGCTTGGATGCAACCAGGCCGTTTGGGCTGTTGAACGTTATGCGAGTTTGAATGAGTTCATGAACAAGCTTCCAGAAAAGAAGAAAAGAGTGCCTAGATAACTGCCACGGCACCAAAATAATTCACCCCACCTGGCTGGAGCCCAGGTCGAAGTTGTCGGGCACGAGTTCGATGCCACAGGTTTTACGAAGGTTAACTGAAACAGAGCAAGGAGCAATATTTCCAATGGACAGCACAAGCATGACATAATATCATAACAACGCAAAAAGAGAAGTCCGCATTCATCTTCTCTAGGTTCATCTCGTTACAGAACAGAATCACGGCAATACCTTTCTTGGCCTTTTAGGTAAGAACAGAATCACTGCAGTAAACTAATCTCGGTTCCCACTGAAACCCCGTTTGTCATTTTGCTGCCAACCATATCCATCCCGACCGCCATCCATTGGAGGTCGCCCCCCAAACTTACCTCGTTTCAGAAGCGGCGGTGGAAGTGGCAATGGTGGGGGTGCAGGCAATGGTGCAACCACATCCTTTTCATCCTGGTAATCTGCACCTCCAACACTAACAGCACCACCACCTTGCTCTGGTCCTTTACCAACTGCAACACCTCCCGAAAGGCGGCCAGAGTCCCCTTGAAAGAAAGGCACCCTCAGCCCAGGAAAATCTGAGGCTTGATTGATCCCTTGTGATATCTGATTCCCGGACAAACTCTCATAAGGTGTCCTCTGACCCGGGACTATGCCCATGTTCCATGGCCGCGAATAACCAAGTTCATGAAAACCAACCATGCCTTGAGACTGCATGGAAGGGAATCCCAACACAGAACCATGTTGCACGGGACCTCCCTCTGATGTTGGAGGCCCTGGCCGGGAAGTGTCACTGTAAAAGGGCTGACTGCCATCTGGTGCCACAGGCATCGGAGAATATGCATACATGGGTGGAAAAGCAGGTGGGAAGTGACCCTGATGAGGCATGTAATCTGGGAACGACAAGGACTCCAATTGCTTCTCTGGAAATTGCTCAGAATCCTGGCGAGGTTGTGTAGCTGGCATCTCGAAACTGTGCTGCTGTGGTTGAAAGCGATTATATGGTGGTGGTGGTGGCAGCAGCCGATCAAACATCTGTTGTGCACTGTCCGTCTGCTGATCCTGTGAGGGGCCATGAGGAAATAATAGTGGCTTCAGCTGTGGAGGTTGCTTCACTGGTGTTGGCGGCAGCGGAAATTGCTCTTTTGGCTGGTACAGCCGTGATTTATCATCCCGTTCGGTAGGTAATACAACTAGATTGTGGCTTGGTGGGGCACTAGACCTGGAATGTGGGTGGGAGATGGAAGGCTCTGGCAGGATGGGCAGCTTAGGACGGAAGTCAGAGGAGGAAGAGGGCCGAGAAGCAGCCATGGTAACATCATTGTCATTGGCAGGTTCTTCTTTCTCAGCATTGGGCTGAAGTAGGTCTGCATGAGTTTCACTAATATGTGCTTCAAAAAGGGAATGTTTCAGAAAGGATTTGAGACAGTGGGGTGCTGCACAGATGAATATTCCCTCCAGCATTTTGATGGTCTGGATCTTCTGGATTCGCTCATCACAACTGCCAAGCAAGTCAGGAAATTCAATAAAAAGCATTTTGGAAAGCAATTACCTAAATCTCAAACGTTGAATTCAACAATAACCAGAGGGTGGAAAGAAAAATCAACGCTCAACTAATACTACTTCAGTAAGCAATGAAAGAGTTGCATCTTCAACATAGCAGGCCAAGAGACCAATGCGCAATGCATGGTCATGAGTAGCATTTGATTCAATAACAGCCAACGACAGCAATATCAGTAGAAAAGAAGAAAGAATACCAGATGACGCAGGATCAGACTCCTAAAACAACAACTACTACAACTAAGAGTCCAAGCCTGTCTTTCCCATACTAGATGGGTCGGCTACATGGATTCTGTGTTTTTACCGAGTGACCGAGCATGTACCATATTGGCAGTTAACTCAACGTGAGTTAGATCATTCTTTATTGTTTCTTTCCAATACTTTTGTGATCATTATCTTCCTCTTTTAACATTTTCACAATCTAGTTTTTCATACCTTCTTACGGGAAAAATGTTCAAACCATCTTAAATGATTTTTCTCATTTTATCCTCTTTAGTTGCCACAACCAATTTGTTTCTAATAACTAACATAAGCATCAAGGTCATCAATGTAAATTAGGTACCAAGAAATGCTAAAATAATATAATAATAAGTTAACCAGAGTTATGTGTATCATCCTGTATAGACATATCGTGTCGTATCACGATACGATACACTATATTGTATCAACGTAGATCGTGCGATAAAGGCCATATAATATGATTTTTTTGTGCTTTTTAGTTGAGTGATGCTCCTCGGAAAGGATTAATTTGATCTTGTCCCGTTTAGCAAGAAAAACTCCTCGCCTTTAAGGGCGATCTCCTAAGAACAACAACAAAACTCATGAGAACAAAAGGTCTCCAAAATTCTCACCAACGAGAAACACAATTAACTTAAGCAACTTACCAATTATGATCACTCCAGCTTTGGTAGGTTTCAAAATTCTCACTAATGGGAAAGGCAATTAATTTAAGCAACTTACCAATTATGATCACGTCCAGCTTTGGTAGTGGTAGGTTCCCCAACTGTTTGCTCGAATTTGGCAGCTCAATACCTTCCCAACCCACAAATTAGGAAACTAGCTTAACTTTTTTTTTTTAAATTATGAAATTTTAAAAATTATTTGTTACTTATAATTTGAATTAATTTTCAATGGATAATATTTACCCAAATTTTTATTTATAGGAATTGTTTACAATTGTTCTTGATTTTTTTATTTTTCTGATTTTAAATATTGAAAAATTTTATGATACGATGCGATACACATGTCTCGTGGAGGAAAACAATAAAGTTACGATACAGTACATAACACTGAAGTTAACAACTGAAATAAATACAAGTTCAAGAAAATTTCTGGTGAAATTGATATATCTGACTTAATAACAACCTCAGATTTGGACAAATTTCCGTGCTTTTTCAAGATATCTTATCCAAAATACACCGATACAGATATTATACACAAATACATCACAGAGGTGTGGACATGTATCTCACCTTGATACAGATATGAAAATTGACATACTGATGTAAAACTTGTTAAACTAGCACATTGGAAAATAGTTTTTCATATTATTCTTGATTAATGAGAATTTTATATGTAAATGTGTCAATTTGGATTTCGGACGCAAAATTTAAACCACTAAACTAACATCCTGCATTATGAAGCCCTGCACTACAAATAAGTAACCCACCAAAAAATTAAGACATAACTTTTTATGTTTGCCATCTTCAAGAAGTTCTTTTTAAAAAAAATTGTTATGACGAGGCCAATAGACGAGAAAACGAGAAAAAATCACTTGAGATGGTTTGGACACATGGAGAGGCGACGAAAGGAAGATCTAATAAGGTAGAGAAAATAAATGGTGAATATGTTAAAGAGGAAGACCAAGACCACAAAAGTGTTCGAATAAAACGATAAAGATTGATCTAACATATGTTGAGTTAATTGCTAGAATGGCAGAGGAACAAGCTCCATGAAAAAAAAGAATCTATTTAGCCGGCCCCATCTAGTATGGAAAAGGGCTCAGTTGTTCTTGTTGTTTGGTGTTCCTTAACATATTCACCATTTAGTAACCACAAAAGTGTTCGAATAAAACGATAAAGATTGATCTAACATATGTTGAGTTAATTACTAGAATGGCAGAGGAACAAGCTCCATGAAAAAAAAGAATCTATTTAGCCGGCCCCATCTAGTATGGAAAAGGGCTCAGTTGTTCTTGTTGAAAAGGGCTCAGAAATTTCCTAGTGATACAGATTCAAAGACCGCACTTTCTTTATCAAAACTTTTTATTTTCAAATTTGTACAGCTCAAGCTTAATCCAAGCTCCTGGAACCCTGGAAGCTAAGTAGAACCAGATTTTGTAATATCTATTTCTACCTTCTCCACATATAACCAACCAGAGTTCAATTAATACATCAGACTGAGTAATACTTAAATCCAATCTACCCTATCTACAAAACTTGAGACAATCCAAATAGATCTGGAACCAATGCAGGAACACTGTACTTGGCAATAGCTGGCCAGTAACCATGAATAAGAGTGCAGTAAAGAGCATGAACTCAAGAATTGCTTTAAAATTATGCAAAATGTTCACTGAAGAAAGATAAACAAAACATATAGCCATATGTAAAAGTTAGGATATGTCATGAAGTGCATAAGTCAAAAAGTAAGAAAGAAGTGAACCAACTCTAACTTGCCAAAAATAGAGAGAAAGACTTACAGGTAGCAGCTAGAGTCGCTCCTTGCACAAACCAAACAGAAAGCATGCTCACAAGGGGCCTAAAAGAGCACGAGATTGTAACATTTAAATATCAATAGATCAACATGATTCATAAAATCCAATGGAGAATGTTTAAAATGTTTCAGACTTTCGGATTATATTTCTCATAGGTACCACCCAAAATTTTGCAAGTATGGAAAGGAACAGATTAAGACATACATTTGAATGTACAGGTACTAAACATAGTTGGTTCCTCTACAAAATCATTAAATAATGCAGGCATGTCATGCATACAAGTTCGCAAGTCTCTGAAGGCTATTAACGGGTGCAACAATTAAGTTTCAGCAACGAGTTAGAGATATTACGCAAAATGTCAATACCATAACCCAAATATCAGAATATGGAACCAAGCTGAGCATTGTCCATGAAAGTGGACCTTAAGTGCACCAAGTCCTTGCAAAACTAATTTCCAACATGTCTAGCTCTTTGTGTGGATGTTTGAACCGACACTTGTACCTGACTCCACATAACAGAGAAGTATAATTGATATGAAGAACCCATTAAACTGCTTTAAGGCTTTAAGCCAAGAACACATAGTATTGAATCTTTTACACGCAAATCAAAGTAACAAGTATGACATTAAGTTTAACTTGCCATGAATGTTTTAGAAAAACACTAAGGCCCATATGCTTACCAATAAAGACCACTTGATGTCCCTTACACACAACCCAACACAATAAACATTAACGTGCCAGCTATTTTGTTTTTGTAGCCATAACTTTTTCATAGCAAATCTAACGAAACAAATTTGATGAAATATCACTTGAAGATTTTTCTACGGAAAGCATAGTCTAACAGTGTCAAAAATCAAGAAGAGATTCCTCGTGACAAATCTACAACTTCAGTGCCTTTTGAGTGTACTAGGCATGCCCTTTAACTGAAATCATCGTAAACATCTTCAAAGGTTATGCATTTACTCCCTCACAGACATGAAAGAGGGGAACTTGTCGGCATTATTCTGAAGATCTCTATCTTCAATTTCTAATCTCAATGAAAAGGAAAATTCAAATACTATGTGGTTTTCAAAAAAATAAGAAACTTGGATCAACAAACGTCGTTCATGGCTTACATTGTTCTATCACACAATTAATAAAGAACTTGTGAGAGAAAACACTTAAATCACACCGTTTACCTTCACCATTGTGTTGAAAGAAGACACTAAAAGATAGAACAATGCCGTAAGACACTTATAAAGAATGAAAGAGAACCATTTTTTTCCTAATGAAGCAAAAAATTGTTCTCTAAAGAACCTACTGAAGATTTGTTCAAAATGGCACAATTGTGATACTGGAAATTTAGGCAGTACACAAACTATAAAACGTCAGCAAGTCAACAACCATTTAGAGGGTCAGACATGCAATATACTTCTAATCTTGTCCAACTATTCTGGAGCTAGAGGAAATGCATCTACCCAAAATTCTACGAATTCGTCGATGGTTACAGTAGATTTGCTGGTCAGAATTCGCAAGAAGTAAGCAGAACACTTGAAAGAAAGCAAAGGTGAAATTGATAGAAAAGACCTGTCACTCCTCTGCAGAACCGTACATGAGATGTGAACTTCTCAGGCTATACTTCTTTTAAACAAATTACAAGCTATGAGTGTCCCAAATTGTGAATTAATCACAAAGAGTTGCTAGTTACCACATGCTAGTGGATCATCATATGAAGAAACCAAACGAGGTTGAAAAGTGAATGCCTATATCTGAAGCTCACAGGAGGCAACTACCGTGTGGGTGTTTATAGGGATATGGGTGAAAAGGGGCTGATAGAAGTACTCATGTTAGACACAGCAGTAAGCTTTACTTAACCAGGAATAACCAGATCTGGAACACATGAGATTCTGAGACTGTAGGAATTCGAACAAATGATTTCATTACCAAAGCTAGATCCTTAAAGTTATACAACCTAGACTATTGTGGCTGTTGACATGCAATAGGCTCAGTTGTGACTGTAGGTAGGTTTATATTCAAAAACCCCTTCAGACGCCAACCCAAGCTCTAATTAAGATCTTATTACGGGGATTCAGATTCAATCATTTATTCATCCAACCCAAAGCAGTGGCACTCCTATCAACCACTAAGATCAGATACTGTAACCAAACATCAGAGAGAGGAAAGACATGGATGGACAATTCGCTGGGCCAATCAAGCAAGGTAACCAGCTTTCTTTTATTTACGTATGGTGTTCTTGAGTTTCAAATCTATCCTAATCCTGAGAGATGTATAAGCATGATTATGAAGCGAACTCCAAGAACATGTTTTAGGACTCCCACCTCAGAACCGGGAAAGAGAAAGCAATTCCATACTTGATGAACACAATTAAAACTTGACAACACATATTTGAACAAACAATCAGGTTCGTCTCTGCTCTTTTCTGTCGGGATTATAAGCTACTTTTCAATAAGATAAGAAATTCAAGCTAACAAGGTTTTGTGAATAAATAATCAAACTCAAAGGCTAACCAAAGCCTTGTTCGACGAATTTTTTTTAGAAACAAGGACAGATTCCTCAACCTAGCTTACAGACCAAGCTGTCGAGCATAGCTCATTGATTTTGCCTAGTGTTTCGTGACTAGCATACAAAAGATGCAGCCAATGCTGCTTTTCTTCCCGAGAGAGAGAGAGGTGTTCGTACCAGGCGGCCATAGATGGCAATGGGGAAATCACAGCGGACACAAAAATGAACACGCTCGCCGAGTTGCCGTCTAGACCTCCGTCCGATAGTCTTGACAAGGGCAGAGGGAAACGGGTTGCCAAGGCTCTTTGCTACCGGCAGATCTGCAAGCACTAAATGATCCGGGCACGCCACATTCACTCCACTCTCTGGAGGCGGTGGCATTGGCTTCCCTGTTGAACCACTCCCTGCACCATCCGAAGGGACCGAACCACCAACCGGGCCTTTGTTCAATCGAATTTGAAGCATTGCTACCTCTCTCGTCCTTAACTCTTTTTCCAAATCAAATGAGAAAATCTTTCAACTATCTGCGGCTATCAGCAAGTATGTCAATTTAGTGAACGACTCTCGTTTCGCAAACCTCTTAAGTGACACAAGTATGAATCCTCTTAACACGAAGCCAAAACACCGATGAGAAAACCCTAGTCGCGCAAAATGCAGAGAGCGAGAGAACGAGTTACACACTCTTGAACAAGGAGTGATTTGGAATTGAACGAGCAAAGATCTAGCTAAACTGAATTTTGAGATTGTTGACGCCCGAATTCCGCTCCCCCGTAAAAGAATGGTATAGGAAGAGAGGACAATGAAATTTCCGATAATTGCCCGACGAATCCTCACCCCAAATCACCATCATCGCCACCGGGTGTGCCGCTCACGGTCACTATTCCGGCGTACACTGCCTACTGAGAAAAAGAAGAGGGAAGGAATAGGAGAGAGAGACAGCAGAGAGGAAAAGGGAGAGACAATGAGGGGGAAAGGAGGAAAGGCTTTTGCAGAGGAAGCCCTAATTAATGTTTGGATAAAGGCGCATAAGCTATCTAAATTTACACCTCGCTCGATTTTCTTCTTTGTACTTTACTTTTCAGTTTTCTTAAAATTACACCCGCCTCCTTTTTCCAAGTTATGCATTACCTTTTTACTTTTTCTGAGTTATTTTTGTGTCGTGTTCGGCTTAACTCGAATAAGACACGTTTTGTTAACCTGTTATTTTCCAACTGACACGATACATTCCCGGACACTAACGTAGATTTTACATGCCATTTCAGTGTCGGGTCCTAATTTCGTGTCTAAAACTAATAGCCCTAGTATCTGCACTTCATGCACAATAAGTCACGTCTCTCAACCATCAATGAGTTTACAGTCCTAAAAATTTTAAACAAAAAAAAAAAGATGACTTGCACCCGGAGCGTTAGCTTAAAAGGAAGATGCTCTAGCACTCTTGTTGCGAGTTTGACTCTCACAGTTGTAACCAACAAGAAAAAGAGGTGACTTCAATTCATATTAAACACATTACATTGTTGATTTGCAAGAATTTTTTTTTAATTCAAGAAATTAGATGATGAATATTTTAAAAGAAAAAGAAAAAGATTGTAAAGTATGATTAAGTCTAAGAACATTAGGGAGTGTGACCGTTGTTGATTAATTAGCCAAAGCGAACATCACACCTATCTTCACTTGTCTCTCTCATATCTAGCACTTGTGATAGAAGAGGCGGCTACCTAATTGTATTCATAAGAACAAGGATTTGTTCATAATCATGAGCTTATGAACATTTCGCTAACCAAAAATATTTGTTGATGGGTGAAAGGATCTAAGTATATAGAATTTTATAATCAATATAGCCGAACCCATTTAGTATTTGGAAAGGTATGATCTGATTTGATTATATTATTAATTTGTCTTATTTATTGAAAAAGGTATGATTTGATTTGATTTGATTATATTATTGATTTATCTTAGTATCTATCTTTTCTATATAACCCTGATGATTTGAAACTATCACTATTTTAACTTAGTTCTTGTGTTATATTAATACCACCTGGCCTGGACTCGACTTGCAAGACGAAGGTCGATGTGAGTTTGATACTCTAGGTGTGCATTCCATAATAATAAAACAACTAAACAACAATTAAGTCTTTTCTCATACTAAATGGGGTTGACTACATTGATTCATTGTTTCTAGATAGTCCTTTCATAATTTTGTAGAATCCATGATAAATAAGTCCGATAAAGTTTTACATTAGATATCGAAAGTCTAACGCAATCTTCCTCTTTTATCCATGCTTGGGATCAATCATGCAAAGATGATCCCTTAATGATCCAATTTATTTGTATGTAGAGATGGTAATCCATACATAACCAACAAGTACCTCAGTTAACCTAGACATCGTTGGTTTGTAATCGGCCAAGCGAGTTCTGTTGTAACTGGGCCAGGGAAACCGAACCTGGGCCTAGAAACATGAATCACCGGGTTTGATTTTAGGTCTACCATTCATGGAATGAGAACCGACTCAAAGCTAGAAACATTGGTTTTGGAATTTTTTATTTTTTAAAATATTATTTTAAAAATTTTATTGCTTCCAAACTGTTTCAAATTCAAATCGAAACTACCTCAAAACCAGTCCCAGCCAGTTTGGTTGTGGTTATAGGTTCTAGAGTAACAGGAATGGGTCATGTCTAACCCAACCCTATCCTACATGGGATAGATTTTCAAAATTGAGAACTCACCTTGTAACAAGTGAGGTTGGAGCAACCGCTTTGCTTGAGGGTGAGGTTGGGGTTCGGGTACCAGATCCACCTCCACACATTACACACAAGTGTATGTACGCATGTTGCTCCAGGCAACATAATATATATATATATATATATAAGGAAATTGGATATTTCTCACCCTAACATGTTCAATCTTGTTTTTCTATTGCTTTTTATGGTATTAGTGTAATTTAAAAAATTAAAGGTTTTAAAAAATAATGAAGGACGATGTTCTTAAACTCATGCATCCGAAAAATAATGGTAAGATATGATGAGGATCAAATCATTCTTTCTATAAAGAGAAATTGGTATATGTTAGTGTGCTAGCAAATCTAAACAAATCTCAATCATTTGTTCTTTTATAATAGATGATTAAATATAAATCCAAAAAATAAAAGGTACAAAATACTTTTTGTAAAAGGATGAGCACTTTGCTTTTTAAATTTTAAATGTTAGTCATAAGTAATGAAAGATAGATGGTTGAGATTTATTTGAATTTGCTAGCACCTAGCATATACCAATTTTCTTATGCAAATGTTGCTCGAGGTGATATAAGTGTGCTTAGTTTGTAATATCTAATAGGGTCTTACTTAAGGCATACCCTTTTAAATAAAAACATAATCCTTATTGTTGAAAATATTCATATTATCTTTACTATTCAAACTACAATTTTCTCTTCTTCTTTTTCCAGTACCTATGTTCAAAGAGACATGTCTCATATGCGTTTTCTATATAAGGGAGTGGGATGTTGACAAGATCCGATAGTATGAAAAAGCGAAGAGAATAAAGAGAGATGAAAGAAGAGAAAGACACAGGAATGAACGACAACGGACAAATGTCCTAATAATTTGGGGTGTATTATATAATCAATATCGTCAGTTCTCAAAAAGTTTTTCCTTTTGTTGTGTTAGTCTGGAGTTCAAGTAATCTGGTTGCTTGATTGATTAGATCTAGAACTCCAGTAATATGGTTCATTTTTGTAAACACCCAAAAATTTTCTCAAAACATTTAATCTTTTATAATTTTTACCTTTTCAATAAAATTGTGATTTTGGGTTTTTTAAGGGTTTTCAAATAAAGACAACTTAAACGAACTCATTTTCGCACCAAAATTTTGTAGCAGTCTAAAAATAAGGAT